>JBAPGN010001887.1:0-15742 GCA_037355405.1 Vitis amurensis | reverse complement strand
AGGAGAGATAACTTAGTTTATTCTTTGTTCATTTGATTTCTCATCATTGGGACTCCATCCTAGATTCTATCTAGACTTGATTGTTTGTTTCTTTGGTTCCTCATTGAAACCATCCTAGGTTCTATCTCCGTTTATTCTTTGTTCCTTTGGTTTCTCATCATTGGTACGGCCAAATCCTATGGTTCTATCTAATCTTTATCATTTGTTCGTTTTTGGGTTTCTCAATCATTTAGGACAATTTCCCTAGGTTTCTATTCTAAATTCTTTTCTTTAATGCATTTGGTTTCTCATCTTTGGGGGGAACACGCAACGTGGTTTCTATCTCAACTTTTATTTCTTTTTGTTGATTTGGATTTCTCCATCATTAGGTCGACATCCTATGTTCTATATAAGTTTAATATTTTGTTCATTAGTTTTCTCATCATTGGGACACCATCTGCGGCTCTATCTACGTTTCTTCATAGTTCCTTCGATTTCTTATCAATTTTGGGACACCATCATAAAGTTTGTCGTGGATTCTCGTACATAGAACGGACAAACTCCTAGTTCTATTCTCAAGTTTTTTTATTTTCTTTTTTTTTTCCTAATCGTATGGACGCCCATCTAGTTCTATTGCAGCTTAATTGTTTGTTCCTTTGGTTTCTAATCATTTGGATACAATCCTAGGTTCAATATAAGTTTCTTCTTTGATCCTTTGGTTTCTCGTCCTATGGTCACAATCCTAAGTTCTATCAAAATTAATTCTTTGTTCATTTGGTTTCTTATCATTGGGAAACGATCTAATGTTCTTTCTATGTTGTGAGTCGATCCTAGGTTTTAGCTAAACTTTATCGTTTGTTCCTGTGACTTCTCATCATTGGGACACTATCCAAGGTTCTATCTAGGTTTACTCTTTGTTCATTTTGTTTCTCATCATTAGGACGTCATCCTAGGTCTATCTAAACTTTATCGTTTATTCATTATGTTTTCTCATCATTGGGACAACATCCTTGGTTCTGTCTCTATTTATGTTCCCATTGGTTTCTCATCCTTAGGATGTTATCCTATGTTCTAACCTTAATCGTTTCTTCCTTTGCTTTTGCATCAATGCGACACCATCTTAGGTTCTATCTCAATTTATTCTTTATTCGTTTTGTTTCTCACTGTTAGAATGCCATCATAGGTTCTATCTAAGGTTAATCAATTGTATGTTTGGTTTCTCATCAATTGGACACCATCCTAGGTTCAATGTTAGTTTATTCTTTGTTCATTTTGTTTCTCATCTTTGGGATGCCATCCTAGGTTATATATAAACTTTGTCTATGCTTAACATATGTTGGATTGATTTCTCAACATTTGGACAACATCCTAGGTTGTATTTTAGAGTATTCTTTCTTTATTTGACTTTGCATCAATTGAACTCAATCTTAGATTGAATCTAAGTTTCATCTTTGATCCTATGGTTTGTCATCAGTAGGACACCATTTCACTTGTTTTGCACCATTTCACCTGTAGCAACTTGGGTTAGAGAGAGGATCTAGAGAGAGAAAGTGTAGATTTGAGGTAAGCAAGTATTTTAATTTAGTAATTGTGGTTTATTTTGGTTCCTAATGGTGTGTTGAAACAAATTAACAGTAAAATTTGTGTAAAAGTTGAGTGTAATTAGCTATAAACATGTTTTAGTTAAAAAAAAATCATAATTAATGAATAATTAAAGTATTTTAGCTTAAGTATTTTATTAATGGTAAGATCAGCATAAATCTTTGTTTAGTTTGGTTTGATTGAAAATAGATTACATGTGGATTAATTAAGTGTTCTTTGGACACTCTGGATTTGTTACTCTAGGTTCAGCGCTTTAAGGAGAAAAAAATCAAAACATCTGGTGTTTGGTAATTATATGAGAATTTAAAAATTAATAATAGTAAGTTTTAAAATAGTAGAAAGGAAATTTCTAGTTTTAATTGAATAAATTTTCATGGTTAAGAAAACTAAATTATGTTGTTTCTATTTTAGTTCTTGTAATAGGTAAAGGATCGCTTACATACGGAGATCATAGAGGGAAAGTCGCGTGTAAGGGTAAGGAATTTTTATACTGTTCCATGGTGTAATTGATTTCTTAGCCTTGAAACATATTACGGAGTTTCATGTCATTTTCTATGATTTCATAAAATGTTTTAAATGGTGTTTTACATCTTGGTTTTATTGTATTGAAAATGTTACAATGCAGATTGGAAACGTATGATTGGTATGAAGATCATGGTTCCGTGTTGTGGAAAATGGTTCATGGTGTGGGTTGCATTGTCAAGAAGGATATGGAATATCACATATGAAATACTTCAACCAGAATTGATTGTGGGAAGTGTTTATGTGATGAGGCCATATCACGCCTATTTGGAGTTGCTGGTTGCGAGATTTGATGACTTGAGATATGTTCATCTACCTAGAGCACAGAACCGGTTTGCCGACGCCTTAGCTACCCTAGCTTCTTCTATGGACATTCCGATTGATGTAGTTATACATCCGTTGCTGATTGAGTTGAGGTCTGCACCCGCCTACTGTTGTTTGATTGGAGAAACAAAGGCCCAGGATAATCTACCTTGGTATCATGATATTTATCCGTTTCTTAGATCTGGCATATACCCTGAGGTAGCCACTGCCAAGGATAGGAAAGCTCTGAGAAATTTGGCCACTAGATTTGTGATATGTGGAGATACCTTATACAGGCGATCAGCTGATGGCATGCTTCTATTATGTTTAGATCGAGCCTCTGCAGATCGAGTGATGAGAGAGGTTCATGCAGGAGTTTGTGGTCTGCATATGGGAGGACACATGCTGGCCCGTAAGATTATGAGGATGGGTTATTTCTGGTTGACTATGGAGATAGATTGTTGTCAGTTTGTTCAAAAATGCCTAGAGTGTCAGATTCATGGTGATCTCATTCATGCACCGCCATCAGAGTTACACGCTTTGACCTCGCCATGGCCATTTTCAGTATGGGGTATTGACATTATTGGGAAGGTTTCACCAAAATCTTTCCAGTGTCAATGAGTTCATCCTAGTTGCCATACGATATTTCACGCAAGTGGGTGGAAGTTGCATCATATGCGAGGTTGACATCTGCTAGGGTTGCCAGTTTCATCAGGTCACACATCATTTGCCGTTATGGGGTTCCTCATGAGTTGATTTCAGATAGAGGGGTGCACTTCCGAGCTGAGGTAGATACTTTGTTGTAGAAGTATGGCATCCGACATCATAGATCTTTAGCATATAGGCCACAGACCAAAGGGGCAGTAGAGGCTGCAAATAAGAATATTAAGAGGATTTTGAGGAAGATGGCTGAAACTTCTCGAGATTGGTCAGAGAAACTTCCTTTTGCATTGTGGGCATACCGTACCTCTTTTCGCACCTCTACAGGAGCTACACCTTACTCTTCAGTATATATGGTATGGAGGTTGTTTTGCCGATTGAGACAGAGATGGGTTCTCTGAGAGTAGCCCTTGAGTAGCAGATTTCTGAGACAGAGTGGGCTCAGGCTCGGTTTGACCAGCTTAACCTTTTAGATGAGAAGAGATTGAGAGCAGCAGATCATGTTCAGGCCTATCAGAGAAAGATGGCTCGTGCCTTCAAGAAACGAGTTAAGCCTAGACCATTGCAAAAAGGGGACTTAGTTTTGAGGATTCTCAGAGGTTTGATTGGAGACCCTAGAGGAAAGTTTAGACCTAGTTGGAGTGGACCTTATGTTATCCGAGAGTTGACTCCAGAAGGGGCTGCATGGTGACTGACTTAGATGAAACCAATTTTCAGAGCCCTACCAATGTGGATCAGCTAAAGAAGTATTATGTTTGAGACCGTGGGTCGTAGGATGGGTGGCCATCATTTCGGTTAGCCTCATACTTTATCACCTCTATATATTAGACCGTTGCTAGCCCATTGAAGCTTCGCGTGGTATGTTATAGCCTTATTCTTCTTATAGCTTGATTACCATTTCTATACCCGGGTTGGGCCCTTTGATGTATATGCATGCTTTGCTAGGAAAGTCTCATGAGCCTTTAGACTTATAGGTCTATCTTCTCATTTTGTTACCATCCTCTTATCACCCTATTTGTTCTATTTTGTTGTCACCAATATTCATTCACTTTCTTGTTCTCTATCATTATTTGCTTCATCTTATCTATTTCTCTTCCTTGGGTTGATTGATTCTTCACGTCTTAGTGCAAAGAGGGCAGTCATATCACTCTATTCATTCCATCATTTGACATTGATTCTGGAGATTTTTGGTTTTGAGAGGTTATCTCAATGGGATATGGGTTCATGTATTCATCGGTGGATTTGAGAGAGTTTGTTTTATTCCTTATTTTTTTCTCATTGGAGTTTGATTTATGATGATCAGTAGCAAATGGCGCAAAAAAAAAAAAAAAAATCAAAAATCAAAAAAGAAAAGCGCAAATAGCGCAATGATATGCTCTGTATGGGTTTCTTCATTGCGGCATTTATGCCACCTTTTGAGATTCATTTATTGGAGATTATATTTAGATACATTAGTGGGGTTTTTTGTGAGTTTTTTCAACTCCTTGAGCGCACTCCCTGTTATGCATTTGGAGTGTGAGGGTTCAATATGAGAGGTTCTATGAGATGCCCTATCTCTTGGTGCATGATATTAGATATATACTCGGATATGAGAGATGAGTAATCTTTTCTAGGTCTCTGGATCATTGTCTTACCCACCATTCCATCATTGTGATATGATTTCTTTATTGTTTAACAGGGGATTGATCATCACTCATTTCACTTTCTCATTGCTTTCTTTTGTATCCCATTACCTCTTTCCAGATCTTTGTTCCACCTTTTATTCCATTCCCTACACATTGATACCCATTACTGATTCGATGCCTTCTTCACATCATTCACATATTTCATTGATGGTCTAACCATTCATCCTTTCTCTCATTTCGCTATCGACATTCCCTTTGGTTACTTCTAAGTCATGACTCATGAGATTTTTTCTATGCATTACATCTTGTACACGAGGGTACGGGTTTGATCATTGGGTATTTGAGCCTAGTTTCTCTTCATTTCTTTCACCCTACTACCTTGCCCTACGTTACGTCCCGTGTCTGAAGACCACCCTGAGGCACGAGATCAAACGTTATCTTTGACAGTCTTCACTTGGGCAGGTTTTTGTAGATTGGTTGAAGTATAGTCGTTACTATGTTCTCTTTTATGGAAGATACTTTTGGAAGCATTTGGTCTCTCTCTTGCCTTGGCATATTGATGTTTGATGATTTTTTTTGGGTATTGGAGAACAAGTATCATTGGGATTCGGATTCATCATTTTTGTCGTGCACCGACATCCACATTGAAGGCATATTTCCCCATCCTCATCATTTTGGCTATTCATAATATGCAGATACAGAATTTAGAGCATCTTCCTTGAGGTATCGGTTGATACTTCATTCTGATTTCTTAGGGCAGATTATTGTTGAGTTGGAGCAGTTGTTGATGATGTTCGGAATTTCATCCTTTTGAATTGTGCATCAGACATATTACCTAACAGGGGCATACACCTTTCCCTTTTCTCTACGGTTCCTAGTTGTTATTGTTGGACGAGCATGACTATCTCCTATTTATAGTTATAGAGATGTTTGATTGATTTTGACAGATTCTTTTTAGTACTCAATATCCATACTGGGGCATATTCCCTCTCCATGGTGAGATTATGTTGGGCAGCGGTATATAGATGGATGATCATTGTTGGTTGTTTTATCTCATGACTTTGACATCAGATATCATACTGGGGCATATTCCCCTCTTCCTTTGCAGAGATTTGTTTGGGTAGTGATATGGAGGATGGATGATTAGTGTCGGTTGTTTACCTCATGATTTGATATCGGATCTTATACTGGAGCATATTTCCCCATTTTCTTTGAGTATCCTTGAGATCAAGACAGTGGCCAGCTTGGTTTTAGATTGAGCTTAGTTTGGAGCTTTTGGAGATTGATTATATCAGGACCTCCATACATGGATTTGTCGAGATAGAGATGGATCACATCGGCTTTCACCAGAGGAACATGGGTGGGTCCTTTAGCCAGATGTTCATGGGATAGATTTCTTTATCATCATTGTCACTTTGCAGATTGGATTACCCAGATGAGCAGTGTTTTGTACACTTTGAGATTTACCTTTTTAGATTCTTTGACAGAGCAGCTCTTCAAACACATAGATTTCTTTCAGTCTAGACTTTTCAGAGGTTTGTCATGATATATTGGTTCTTGACCCATTGATTCTAGCAGATGATTGGTTTACTGGTTGTTTCAGCAGTGTGAGCACCTTGGATACTGGGGCATATTTTCCTTCTTGAGTTCAGTAGCCCGACTCTTGTTGTTTTGAGTATGCAGCTTTAAGCCCATTTATTTCATATCCACTTTCGAGTTGGTCTTCTCTATTATTTCCTTCTAGGCCCTGAGCCTCGTAGCCTTGAGTTATTCTTCTTCTCTTGGGCCTTGAGCCTAGTAGCCCCGAGCTTTCATTTCTTTTTAGACCCCGAGAGTCTTATGGCTTTTAGCTATCCATTCATTCTAGGCCCTAAGCTATCCTTCCCTTCTAGACCCTGAGTCTTATAGCCCTGAGCTATCTTTCTTCCCTTAGGCCCTGAGCCTGGTAGCCCTGAGCTATCATTTCCTATAGACCCGGAGTCTTTCCAGCTTTTAGCTGAGCCTTCATCATTTGGTCGCCCATGAGTGGTTTGACCTGGAGTTTGTGTATCACATTCTCCTTCTAGCCGATCAGTCATAGAGCCCAGAGCTCATAGCCCTGAGCTATTCATCGTAACCTTGAGTTACTCATTGCATCATGACTCAGAGTCATTCATTTCATCCATAGCCCTGAGCTATTCATCGTAACCCTGAGTTACTCATTGCATCATGACCCAGAGCCATTCATACCATCCGTAGCCTTGAGCTATTCATCGTACCCCGAATTACTCATTGCATCGTACCCAGAGTCATTCATAGCACCCCGAGCCCTGAGCTCACGACCCGAAGTCGTTTGCATCATTCACATCCCTAAGATGTTTCGTTATTCATTCATTCTATAGCCAACTTGTGAGTGCCTCGACCCGGCATCCTTGAGGATTGGAAAGTATCCTGATCGGCTCTCCATTTAGAGCTCAGAGCTCTCGACCCAGAGTCGTTTTCCATGTATGACCCAGAGTCATTTTTAGAGGGTCGGGGTTTTCCCATTTATGGAGCCCAGAGTCATTTCTTTCTCCATTTAGGCCTAGCATCGACCCAGAGTCTGTTTTCCCGTTTATGACCCCGAGTCCATTTCTTTGCTTTCTAAGAGCCCAAGAGCTCTCGACCTAGAGTCGTCATCCGATGTTATGACCCAGCAGTCATTTCCTTTTCACTTAGGAGCCCTGAGGCTCATGGCCCAGATTTGTTCATCCTTTTTTAAATCCAGAGTCGTTCATCTTGTCCTTGACCCATATTCATCCATCTCATCATGACTTTGAGTCATCCTTTTCCACTTCCTTCCCCATCTTCATTGAGACCCCATCTTTTGACCTTACCTCTTCATGTGCTAGGAGCAAAATCTCCGGTTGCTTCTTTTAATTCTTTGTATAGTTCACTTCTTTTCGCTTCATGTACTCGTGTTTCTACCTCCAACCATTCTCTACAACTCGTGCATTATACCAAAGAGGGGCATATTTGTAAGACCCTCAATTTTGTCCCTTAACTAGCACCATGGTCTTTTTAAATTTTGTTTTTGCCAGTGCTTTTATAGTAAGTTCCTTTGGTGGTCCATAGCTACTCACATTACTTACCTTTCTTGAGCCACCTCGGAGACTCTGGTTGAGGGATTGCCTAGCCCCTTATTGTGACCCTTGGCAGTTTTGATTTAGACTTAAGCTTTTCTTTATTTTTCTAGGATAGTTTTTATGCATGTTTAGGCCATTTAGACAATGTCCCGATCAATTTAGGACACTTTGTTCGTTAGGCACCCACTTAGGACTGTTTAAATACTTCATCGGGCTTAACTTTTATATATATATATAAATAAATTTTATTATTATTATTATAACTTTTATTATTATCATTATTATTATTATTATTGCATGCATTCGATAATTATATATATTTTGTTTATTCATTTTCATTTTTACTCTTTATTTCTTTATTATTATTATTGTCAATATTATTATCATTACTATTTTTATTTTTATTTATTTACTTACTTAATAGAAAATTGTTTGAATTGTTTAGATTTAAAATATGCATACGACCCCCCTTTGTTGAAAGACGAAATTATATAATCTAGTCTCTCCTAGTTCTCTTCCTTTTATTTTAAAGTCATGTTTTATTCTATTATTTCCATGGGTTTATTTTCTTTTCTTTTAATTTTTTAATTTTATTTTGGTTTTGTTTTGCATGAGGAGACAAATTGCATGTTTTGGAGTGGGAGGTTCCTGTGAAGGCATGAGGATGAAGTTGGTGAGAGGTGGCATTAGAGGTCAGGCATTTTTAGAGGCTCTCTGGAAGTCTCTACAGAGGATGATCCCTCGTGAAGAACACGTGAAAATGGAAGCATGCACACCACGCTTGAGAATAAATGACAGCTGGAGTTCCAGTGACTTCTAATGTCGGTATAAAAAGAAGCCACAACACCGACAACAAGACTAGGGGGCGTTTTCTTGAATTCTTCATTGAAAAAGTGAGAAAGGGTCCTCAAACACCCATTTTCGGAGCTCCATAACCTTCATACTCAAGGATGGAATCACCATCTTCCCTTGGACACCCATTTTCTTAGAGAACAAGAGATCACACCTTCATCACGATTCTTTTTCTGGTTTTCTTTCCGCCGACCACTCCTCATGCGCTGCCTCCACCAACAAACCCTCAGACCTCTCTCTGGACAGCCGCCACCACTGCTCTTCCAGAAACCGAGAGCGGGATCGCGATTCAGAGTAGAGGAACCGTGATCGCGAGTGAGAGAAAAAGCTTGAATCCATCAAAGAACAGAATCACGAATGCCCTCACCAGCGCCATCTCTCTGACGACCACTCCTCATGCACTGCCGACCACCGACGATGCGATCTCCTCTACCTGCACCGCTACACTGCCATGAGAACCATCATCTCCACATTGCAACGCTGCTGCACTTCTCCCTCACCGCCGTCCAGATCCGACGTCTCTCCGGGAGATTTCATAGCATTCTCAACGTAGTTGCGGCAGTGGTCAACGCCTCAGACTTCGCCTCCTTGACTGGAACGTTGGCGATCGACCACCACGATCTAATGGGACGGAGTCTCCGGTGTCGGCGCAGTCACTGGCAACGAACCGTGAAGAGCGAGCAACTCTCAGGCAGGGAATCACGTGATCACTCGTGTGCAAACTCCACCGACTACTCAGAGGATGCAGATTCGACGACTTCCTCTTCGTCGACAGCATCAACGGTTCTCAAGGATTGTAATATATTGAGAAATGGCGGGAACAAAGGCATTCAAATCGGACGATGGAGGAGTGCTATGCGGGTTGGGGTCTCAAATGCAGATTCATCTGAGCCCATCAGATCAAAATTTCCAAGTTGGACATGGGCAATCATGTAAATTCCACTGTATATCATAAGCCATGATGCATGCACTTTCTCAGATGCACGTGCACTAAAAAAAAAAGAAAGAGAATATTAAAAAAAAAAAAGGAAGGTGCTACCATATAAACAGGGGAGAGAGATCCACATAAGGGGAAGGGAGAGAGATTATTTTGTCTGGAGCAAAGAGATCTACACGGAGAAGAGACTTTTGCTGAGGGGAGCCACCTTAACGCATCAAAGGCAGATTTTTTTTTTTTTTTGATAATGCAGGTAAGTTTTTTTTTGAAATAGTTTTGATTATTTTTGTTCGTAATTCATAAGTCCATGCTAATTTTATTTTAATCCATATGATAGTCAAAACGTGTTTGTGAGTTTAATTTAATTAGTTTTGTCTTAATTTACTCCTTAGTTTAGTTTTGTTATTGATTTTGATTTCTTAGTTTAATTAATTAATCTTTTTAGGTATAATTTAGGTTTCGATTTGGTTTATTAATTTATCCTATTCGTAATTTTAATTCAATTGTTTGATTAAACCTTTAGAAAGATTGCATTTTTTTTTTCCAATTTCGATTATTTTAGTTTTTGAGTCACTAAATTATTAATATGTTTTATTTTAAAAAAAATGCATTTTTGATTCTAATTTGATAACTCAAATAATTTTATTAGACGAAGTGGATTTTTTTAATTCCAATCTAATTTAGTATTAATTCATTTGTTAGTTTAGCTTAAATGAGTTTGTATGTTTTAGTTTGGATTCATTATATTAAGGAAAATATTAAAAAAAAAAAAAAGAATGATTTGATCCCTATTTAATTTTGATTGATTGCTTCAGATTGAAAACGTTTGAATTTTATTCATGTATTTGCTACTCTTTTAATTACTTGTTATTCATTCAATTATTTGTTGATAAAATTGATTTCATGTTAGAAAGTTCATTTTTTTAGTTTACTCTGATTTAGTTTGATTCATCTATTTAGTTCAAATACATTTATAGTTTTAATTCATTGATAAAACTGATTCTATGTTTGAAAGTTTGTGTTTTTAGGTTGCTTTAATTTAATTTGATTCATTATATTTTGGTTTAGATATTTGTTATAGTTTGGTTCATTAATGAAATTGATCCCATGTTTGAAAGTTTCAGTTTTTAGTTTGCTTTGATTTAATAATTTATACTCATTATTTTAGGTGTTTTTTTTTTTATAGTTTTAGTTTATTAATAAAATTGATCCCATGTTTGGAAGTTCATATTTTTAGTATTCTTTGATTTAATTTGGTTCATTTTAATTAGTTTATGTGTTTTTATAATTTTATTTATTTATTGATAAAATTGATTCTTTATTTAAAAGTTCATGTTTTTAGGGTACTTTGATTTAATTATCATTTATTTAGTTTAGACACTTTTATAATTTTTGGTTCATAAAAAAAAAATTAATTCTATGCTTGAAAGTACATATTCTCAGTTTGCTTTGATTTAGTTTGGCTCATTTTAATCAGTTTAAGCACTTTTTATAATTTTAGTTCATTAATAAAATTAATTCTATGTTTGAAAGTTCATGTTTTTAGTTTAATTAGTCCAAAACTCGTTGTAATTAGTTTAGGTATATTCTATAATTTTAGTTCCTTACCTGAATTGATCCTTTTTTTAGTTTTTGTTTCAAAATCGTTAATGTTAGATCCTGATCACCCTCATCTTAACTTATATGCTTTTAAAATCCTAGCGGTTAGTTCATGAATTAATACTCCGTTAGTTTGTCTAATTTAGAATGCCTTGCCCATTGCTTTAGTGATCCTTCATTTAATTTGATTTCCTTTCTGAGGCTTTTTGGAAACTCATGAAGATTAGCCTCCATTCTCACCTTCAATTTTCTTGGTTGTCAAAAATTCTACTTTGTGATTTTGTTCTCTTTTGTTTTGCTTGGTATTTTGATTCATACACTTTATTGCTTTCAAATTAATTTCTTTTATTTTTAAAATATAACACTATTTTCAAAATCTCATTTTCCTTAAAAATCCATTTCAAAAATTCATTTAGAGTTCTTAGAATCAAAATCTCATTTTTTAAAATAATGTGCAACCATGTTTTGATTGGTTCACATCTTTCAAATAAAATTTCAGTTTTGAATAAAACACGAATCAAAGCTTGTGGTCCCAAATAAATGGGATAATTCTAAGCTAAATTCGTGTATATCGATTGGGGAATTGGTGAAACCCCTACATAAGAAAATCTTTTCAAAATTTATTTTGTTGCCACATTTGACACTTGTTGAAATCACGTCTATCTATTTTTTAGGAATTATAATAAGATGTATGTGATAATTGATGATTCTGTATACTTTGATCACTTTTTGCTATGCTAATTAGATAACGAGCATGCTGGGATTTCTATATTTTATTATTTATTATCTAACCCCTTACAACTTGAGGAAGTACGTTACAATTATCTATGCTATCCAGGTATGTCCTCTATCACCTAATTTCTGAATTCTATGAATATGCTGCCATTGCCCTGTTTGGTGCCATACTTGATTGGTCTTGGATATTTATTTGATTGTTTGATCCCTATTTGATGAAGATACATGTTGTGTGATACACCATCTAAATTAAGCATTGATGTTTTATAATAGCTGCCTAGGAAGCGGTTCAGGTACGCCACCCTAACTCATCTTTATTGTATCTTATCTTGTTTAGCATGAAATTTTTTTTCGAAATCACCCTAGCTTACTTAGGTATTTATAATTAATCAATCAATTGCCACATTACCCTTAACTTAGTCATAGAGACCTTTTTAGGGCTTAGAGGGGTGCCTAGAGGTACCTTCCCAATAAGTAACCTGATCCCCGGACCTAGACTCAGGTTTCCCAAGACATGCTTTTTTCCAAAACTATGGAGTCACTTTTAGGGTTTTTCTTTCTTGTTTATTTTCCCTTTAAAATAAAAATAAAATAGGTGGCGACTCCAACTTTTTTTAAAATTAATTTTTTTTTTTTTTTTTAAAACTAAAAAGCGAGTCTCGCCGATCGAGTGGGACACACGTGAAAAATGCGGGGAGTAGCTTGTGTGGACCTGCATTTTCACACGCGCCCCCACTCGATCGGCGAGACTCGCTTTTTATTTATTTGTGAAAATTAATTTTTGGAAAAAAAGTTGGAGTCGCCACTTATTATTTTTTTTTAAAGGGAAGATAAAACAAGAAAGAAAAACCCCTAAAAAATGACTCCATAATTTTTTGGGAAAAAAGGCATGTCTTTTGAAAAACCCCGGAGTCTAGATCGGAACGGATCAGGTTTACTTGTTAGGAAGTACCTTTAAAGGTAGCACCCCTCTAAGCCTATAAAGGTCTCTACAAACTAAGTTAAGGGGAATGTGGCAATTAATCGGCTAATTATGGATACCTAAGTAGGCTAGTGGTTGCAAAAAAATAGCATGCCAAACAAGATCAAATACAATAAAGGAAGGGTTAGGATACGTACCCGGACCACTTCTCAAGCACTTCAAGAATGCATATTGCTGAATCTGTTGTAGGAAGACCGCTCTTGGATGTGTGCCGTTCTTTGCGTGTTTCTGAAAATCATCTCTTAATGCGTGGCTTATGTGGCGGCATCTTCCTCTTTCCATAAGATACAATTCCCATAAGTACCCAAACAAGTTCTTTTATGTATTCCAGGTCAGAATTTTATTTTATTTTTTTATAATCTGCAGCACTCTAGTGGCTAGAAGAGAATAAAATATGGCATGGTTGTGTAGTTGACAATGACGGAATTGGAGGATTCATCGTTTTCAAAGATGCATGGATGGATGGGCTGCTGTCCAGATGGTTCTATCAGTGAGTTTAAACAGCCGCCTCTTTGCTCTCCAAATCTCCTTGCACTGATCCCTTCAAAAAAGCCCCTCTCACACTCTCTAAACTCTCCTCTTTATATCCTTGAAATAGCCTCTCACATGCTCTCAAAACTCTCTCTTCGGATCATCTCAAACAGCAGCTCCTCACGCTCTGAAAATGCGGACTGATCTTTGTGCGAACAGCAGCCTATGATCCCTTCAAAATGCCTACTAATCTCCTCCCAAACGGCATCCTCAAAGGCTCTAAAAAATCCCTCATCCGATCACTTCAAACAACAGGCTGATCCTCTCCAAACAACAGCCTTTCACGCTCCAAAACGCAGGTTGATCCCTTCCAAACCATAGCCTCTCTCAAAAGCCCCTTCTCCGTCTGGATCTCTCTGCTCCCAAAAAATAATATATTCTCTCCGTGTCCTCCTCAATATTCTCCTCAAATAATATATGTCCCATATGTTGTTGCTGGGACATATATGTTTGGACGCCCACCAGAAGAAACTAACAACCATAGCCATATCATTATTATCCACTTGATGGAACCGGCTTTCAAGAATGAACAGTGCGTCTTCTGCATGAAGAATGGCCTTCAGAGAGTGCTTCATTGAGTGTTCGGCTCTTGGCTGAATTGAAAAATCAGGTTTCCTCTAAAGCCACAGAATTATGGTTTGAGGCCTCTCCATATATAGGCATTGGATATAACAAGAGAACTGTAGAGGGCGCAATAAAAACTTCGCTTGCAAGCCATCAATTATGCATAGAAGATTTTAATGGCGTGCATCGTAGTGAAACACTTGATCTGCTCTTCTTCTTGCTTCAGATGATTCCACATTGTATTCAAAGCAAGTTTCCTCTAACTCAAGCGATGTAGTTTGGCATCTTTGAAGCCATTATAGACTAGAAGAGCTTCAGGATTTCCTTTGCACAAACAGCTCATGGCCAGAAGGAGCTCTGATTTAGAACCGGCTTCGAGGCCGAAATGGAAAGCTGACCCGAACTTCATGACATCCTCCACATTGAACCTGTCCTGATTGAATTTCACACGGAAAACACCTTGGTAGTGAGATCCATAGCCACAAGATTGGATTGTGAAGTCAAACGCCGACTGCGGAGACTTTAGATGATTCTAAAGCACATCAGGCAACCGAACGATGAGAGAAAGTGTACGGACGAACAGAAATGTTGTCGGAGGTATTAACGGAGAAGTACGATGCCCCCCCAAACGTCGATCCTATACAAATCCGTCGAGAGGAATGGGGATCAATGAGAATGTTCGTCAATGGGAAGAGCTGCAGCATCGTTTGTCGCCAGAGGAGCATGAAGGAACGGAGAAGAAGAAGCCTTGAATAAGCTGAACTTGAGTTCAGCGCTAAGTAGATCGTCCCGCTCCAGCGTGACAGTTAGAGGATTAACAGTTATGGACCCGTATTGGGGCGCTCTGATATTTATCTTCGCTTTCCTCCCATAAATGTATCATCTTCTCATAGCAACCCATGCTCCATGCTTGACCGGTCGGCCGTGCTTTAGTAACGAAATCTTGAAATCTCAAGATCCTTTTTTCATGTGACATCACCATGTGGAAGTGTCTTGATCCCCTGCTGTTGGTGATTGCTTTCCAAAGAGCCAATGCCTAGAGATAATTCATCCCACGATTCTCTTGTACTTCCCAAAAATAGTGTTCCTCATGCAAAACAAAATAAAAAAATTAGGAATTAAGAGCCAAGAGAATAAACTAATGAAAATTATGAGATTGGTAATAAAATATGATTTAAAAGAAAAGCAAGAGAACAATGAGAGACTAGATTATATATCCATCATTCAATAAGGGGGCTATATGCACATTTTGGAGTCTAAACAATTCAAGCAATTTCCTATTAGATAAGTGAATAAATAAATAAAAATTGTAATAGTAATAATAATGACAATGATAATAATAAACAAATAAAGAGTAAAAAATGAAAATGAATAAACAAAATAAATATAATTATCGAATACATGCAATAATAATAATAATAATAAAAGTTATCTATATATATATATATAAAAGTTAAGCCCGATGAAGTGTTTAAACGGGCCTACATGGGTGCCTAATGAACTAAGTGTCCTAAAGTGATCGGGACATTGTCTAAGTGGCCTAAACATGCCTAAGAACTATCCTAAAAAGGAATAGAAAGCTTGAATCTAAATCAAAACTACCAAGGGTCACAATAAAGGGCTAGGCAATCCCTCAACCAGAGTCTCCGAGGTGGCTCAAGAAAGGTAAGTAATATGAGTAGCTATGGGCCACCAAGGAACTACTATAAAGCACTGAAAACAAATTTAAAGACATGTGCTAAAGGGA
>JBAPGN010001886.1:0-15876 GCA_037355405.1 Vitis amurensis | reverse complement strand
GAGGTGTAACCTGGGACTCCAATGGTCATGTTGTCGGTCCTTGATCTGAGTAGCGAATTGATTTCTGGGGGGATTTCAAGTAGTTCCCAGTAGTCCTTTTAGTCTAGCGACATCTCCACGCGTCGTTGAATTTGCTGCACAACATCTTCAACAATTCTCAAAATTCCATGCTGGATTCGGTAAGCTTGGCAATTTGGTTTACCTGAATTTTTCTGGCGCTGGTTTTCCGGGCAGATTCCAATTGAGATTTCACGCCTTGACGAGGTTGGTTACTATTGATTTCTCGTATCCTTTACATTCCTGGAATTTCCGACACTGAAACTTGAGGACCCAAATCTGAAGAATGCCTGGTTCAAGAACCTGACTGAGCCTTAGGAACTCTATCTTTAATGGTTGTAAACATATCCGGCACAAGGGAGGAAAATGGTGCGGGGCATTATCATCGTTCAGTGCCATAATCTCCAAGTGCTGAGTTGCCAAGCTGTGATCTTTTCTTGGCCCTCGTCGATTCTTCTCTGCAGGAAGCTTCGGTCTCTCTCAAGCATTCGGTCTGGACAGTAACAACTTCTCTGCTCCTATTCCAGAATTCCTAGCCAATTTCTCGAATTTGACTCAATTGCGGCTCAGTTCTTGTGGATTATATGGAACATTTCCAGAAAAGCTCTTTCAGGTACCAACCCTTCAGATTCTTGATTTGTCAAACAACAAGTTACTTGAGGGTTCTTTGCCAGAATTCCCTCAGAATAGATCTCTAGATAGCTTGGTGCTCAGTGATACAAAATTTTCAGGGAAAGTACCCGACTCCATAGGCAATCTCAAGAGGTTGACCAGGATAGAGCTTGCAGGTTGCAATTTCAGTGGATCAATCCCAAACTCCATGGAAAACCTTATTCAACTGGTTTACATGGACTTGTCTGGGAATGCGTTTTCTGGTCCAGTCCCATCTTTTAGTTTGTCCAAGAATCTAACCCTAATAGACCTTTCTCATAATCATTTAGCAGGTCAGATTCTTTCCCCTCACTGGGATGGTCTTGAGAATCTACTGACTCTTGACTTGCGTAACAATTCACTGAATGGAAGTCTCCCACTGCACCTGTTTTCCCTCTCATCACTGCAGAAGATACAACTAAGCAACAATCAATTTTCTGGTCCCTTCAGTGAATTTGAAGTCAAGGCTTTTTCTGTGTTGGACACCCTTGATTTGAGTAGCAACAATCTGGAAGGGCCAATACCTGCATCCCTCTTTGATCTCCAGCATCTTAACATCCTTGACCTTTCTTCCAACAAATTCAATGGTACTGTTGAACTAAGCAGCTTTCAGAAACTTAGGAATCTTTTCACTCTTAGTCTTTCGTACAACAACTTGTCCATCAATGCAAGTGTTCGTAATCCTACTTTGCCTCTGCTGTCGAATCTTACCACATTAAAATTGGCTTCTTGCAAGCTCAGAACATTACCTGATCTTAGCACCCAGTCAAGATTGACACATTTAGACCTTTCCGATAACCAAATTCGTGGGAGCATACCTAATTGGATTTGGAAGATTGGTAATGGCTCTCTTGCCTATTTGAATCTCTCCCATAATTTACTGGAGGATCTGCAAGAACCTCTCTCTAATTTTACTACTGATCTGTCTATCCTTGACCTACATTCCAACCAGCTCCATGGCCAAATCCCCACTCCTCCCCAATTTTGCAGCTATGTGGATTACTCAGACAACAGGTTCACCTCTTCCATCCCAGATGGTATTGGTGTTTGCATTTCCTTCACTATTTTCTTCTCTCTTTCGAAGAATAACATCACTGGAAGTATTCCTAGATCCATCTGCAATGCAACTTACCTGCAAGTTCTTGACTTCTCTGACAACAATTTGAGTGGTAAAGTACCTTCCATGTTTATTGAGTATGGGTTCCTTGGGGGTGCTGAATCTACGGAGAAACCATTTTAGTGGTGCTATACCTGGGAATTTCCTGTCAACTGTCTTTTACAGACTCTTGATCTCAGTGGGAATCGTTTAGAAGGAAAAATTCCCGGGTCTCTGGCGAACTGCACAGCATTAGAGGTTTTAAACCTTGGGAACAATCGGATGAGTGATAACTTTCCTTGCTGGTTGAAGAACATAAGCAGTTTGCGTGTTCTTGTTCTGCGAGCCAACAAATTCCATGGACCCATTGGATGTCCCAAGAGTAATTCCACCTGGGCAACGCTTCAGATTGTCGACCTAGCTTTCAACAATTTCAGTGGTAAGTTGCCAGCAAAAAGCTTCTCGACCTGGACAGCAATGATGGCGGGTGAAAATGAAGTCCAATCCAAGCTCAAACAGCTGCAATCTAGGGTTCTACAATTTGGTCAATTATACTATCAGGATGCTGTAACAGTTACCAGCAAAGGTCGAGAAATGGAGTTGGTGAAGGTCCTAACTCTCTTCACCTCTATTGACTTGTCGTGCAACAATTTTGAAGGGGAGATACCAGAAGTGATGGGGAACCTCACATCACTCAATGTTCTCAACTTATCGCATAATGGTTTCATAGGCCAAATCCCATCGTCAATAGGGAATCTGCGACAACTTGAGTCATTAGACCTCTCGCGAAACTGGCTGAGTGGAGAGATACCTACACAACTTGCCAACCTAAATTTCCTTTCAGTCCTCAACCTCTCCTTCAATCAATTGGTGGGAAGCATCCCTACGGGCAATCAATTGCGAACATTTTCAGAAAATTCCTTCCTGGGTAACAGAGGATTATACGGCTTCCCCCTAAATGCAAGTTGCAAAGATGGTACACCACAGACGTTTGATGACAGGCACTCAGGTTCGAGGATGGAGATTAAGTGGAAATACATAGCTCCTGAAATTGGATTTGTGACAGGGTTAGGAGTCGTGATCTGGCCTCTCGTGTTATGTAGGAGATGGAGGAAATACTACTACAAACATGTTGATGGAATTCTTTCAAGGATTCTCCGTGGGCAAGACCAAGGAAGAGCAAATGGTGGAAGAAGAGCTCACAGAATTCGGCGGCGGAGAATGTAGCAGTGGTGAAGAGGGATGTGGCTACTAGTAAAAGCGTCATTCCGTGTGTTAAATGTAATTCTGGCTTGCTTTTTCATAAATGTAAGTGAATGCATAATTTTATATTTGGACAATGTCATGGTGAAGATTTTTCACAATCATAGGAATTAGATTTTCAAAGTAATATTACTCTTACCTTTTAGTGATGCAAATATTAAGGTCTCTAAAATATTATATATTTTAATAGTTTTATTTAAAAAATTTATATATTAAATAGAAAATATATTTTCCACCCATGTGCAGAAAAGCTTTTTATTCACAACTCTAGTGTATAACCATGTTAACCCTACCCAAATTAAAATTCAAACTTGGGAGTCACTCAAGCTGGGCTAGAGCATGGGTTAAGATGTGTTGGCTGGATGTGGGCCCAAGTTGGGTTAGGTTAAACTTCGTTGCCTGGATTTCGGTCATTCAAAAAATATGGGCCTGATTGTTACAAACGAAAACCAACTGAGATGGCTAGGTCCATATTCAGCCCAATCAACACATCCAAAGCCATAAGGGATTTAGGATTGATAAATAAGGAGTTGGGTGGCTGCCCATCTCCACCATTTATCATTTCCAAGAATCATTAAACAATGATGAGAGTCTGAGATTTTTTAAAGTAGACAATGAATCAATATAACTTTCTAATTTTTAGATCTTAATGGAATTTGAAAACTACTCATATTTTTATGCAAACCAAAAACTTGAAAAATAAAACCCAAAAGCATCTTCCAATTGATCAAAATCCATGCCCAATCTTATAAAAATGAAAAAATAAATTTTTTTTTTTTTTTTATCTTATACATTTACAATTTAGATTTATTTTCATGTTTTCATATGAAAAAGACTAAGAATGTTAGGTTCTCACATGATAAACCTATTTTTATGTTTTGTATAATCAATATAATCCAAATTAGACTTATATATGTTAGCCCAAGGGTTCTCCTAATCGGGTTTTGATGATAACAAACCATGGTTAAGTAACTAATTGGTTTAATGTTTAAGAATCTCAGGTATAAACTCGAAAATTCATCAAAGGACCAAATGGATACAAGATCGAGACGCTTGGAAGACTTGAGATCATAGGAAACTAATGTAAGATGAATGCATGAGTGCACTTAGGATTTTCATACGTTTTCATGCATCTTAGAAAACTCGGTTATTCTTTAAAACGTCGATTTCATTAAAACCCAAGTTTTTAACTAATTTACCTTAGACAAAATGTTTCAAAATTGGCTTAATAATTTACCTAAAGACCTTGTTTAAGTGTTAGAAAAGAAAAGAATCAAAAAATAGGTTTTTCGGGGCCAAAAAGGCTCAATCGGTCGAGGCTATGGTCAACCGGTCAACCGGTTGAGGAACCGGTCTACCGGTTGAGGTCGTCCGGTCGAGGACCAATCAAGGTCCGGTGAGGTCCAGTTGAGGCAACGGTAACTTGTCATGCATTAAATGCTCCAACGGCTAGTGAACCGGTCAACCCCTAGCTCGACCGGACGAGGTTGCCTTTTGCTGATTTTGACTCTCGAGCTTAGAAACCTATAAATTGAGAGCTCCACTTCATTTATTGACAAGAGAACAATTGCATTCAAAGCCTACCTACCTATTCTTGATAAAAAAAACTCTCATTTCTTTCATTGTGCATTAAATCACCACTTGTATATCCTTTAGTGCACTCTTGTTTGTCATCCTAGCCTTGTCTTGTATTTGAGCCATCTTTAAGTTAGGTTGAGTGATTATATCTTGTAACAATCCGAGTGTTAAAGCCTTCAAGAGAGTTGAATCTTGAAGAGGTTGTGTAAGAGCCCATTGGAGCCGGAATCCAAGTGTAAGAAGATTGGAAGCTTGGTTGAAGCTTCAAGTTAGTGGAACCCTCACTCGGTTAGGAGGTTGAGGAGAGTGGACGTAGGCAAGGAAGTGTCGAACCACTATAAACCCGAGTTTGATTTCTCTAAACTCTATCTCTTTACTTTGCTTATAATTTGTTTAAATTTGTTGTGATTGGAAAGTTTTTTTTTAAACACCCAATTCATCCCCCCTTTTGGGTGTTTTTCTTAACTAAGTATAACCTTTGTTTTTCTCAATATATATATATATATAAAATAAAAGTTATAAAAAAATAAATGATTTTAATGTAATATTTTTTTATTTCTTTTATAATTTAATTTTTATTTTATTATAA
This sequence comes from Vitis amurensis, assembly GCA_037355405.1. NCBI lineage: Eukaryota > Viridiplantae > Streptophyta > Magnoliopsida > Vitales > Vitaceae > Vitis > Vitis amurensis. The sequence goes on along the minus strand of JBAPGN010001886.1, from coordinate 10,642 downwards.
GTTATTAAGGATAGTGTAAGATATTGACATTAAAATCAAATACCTATAGATAACGATATAAGGTGGTTTTATGGAATGTATAAGATTAGGAAATTAGAATTTACTAAAAGTTTTATAAAAATCTTTATAAAGGATTAATTTTTAAAAATATAAATTTATTGTATTATATAGTTAATATTAGGATTTTTTTTCTAAAAAATATCCATATGAAATACCTATTAAAAAAAATTAAGGAGATAGATGATTTTATAGAAAACATGAGATTGCTAAAACATTATACGGTCAAAGTATTAAAAAACAATTTTTTTTCTTTTTATCAACTTTAATTGATTTATAAATTTTCCTATGTCTTTAAAAAATCAATTAGAAAAAATATGAAAAAAATAGAAGAATTGAAATAAATATATTTATAAATTTCATTATCTTATAAATTTATATATAAATTATAATAAGATATAATACTATAAAAAATTAAAGTAAATTACTTTTAAAAGTTTATTATCTTTTATAATAACAATTTAGATTTTAATAGGAAGAAGACTAATAGTGCATTTTATTGGGGATGAATTATTTTCATCTCCAATATTGAGTTTTTACAACAAAACAATTTCTTCTCCGATAAATTTCTTTATTCCTCCATCTAATAGTATTAGGACAATAATTTTGTCCCTTATTGTGAGGTTTTTCCTCTCCAAACTATTTAACAATAAAATAATTTTTATTGCCCATTATTTACCTTTTGGGACAACATTAAGTTTTCATCTCCCAATATATTTTCTACCACGATATATTTCGTTGTTAAAATTTATGATGTCGTCACAAATAATTTAGCCTCATTTCATATTCAATTAAAATTTTTAGAAACAAATTTTTGTAACAAAATCAAATTTTATCTCCCAAAATCATCTTTGGAGATAAAATCATATTCATGCCCAAAAAAAATGTGACAAAAGGTAGAATTTCTTGTAGTGGTTTCTCTTGTGTTTTTGTTTGTTTGATTTTTTATTATCCTTTCAGTTGTGAGTCAATCTTTTTCTATTATATTATTATTTTAAAAGAAGTGTCGGCATCTTTTTGTGCATAAAATCTTTTACTTATGTAATATCCTTCTAAAAACAAAACAATATATAATAAATAACATTTCAGGTGTGCTTATTTGGTTTTCTTTCTTATAGAGACATGTTGTTTATGTCGAGCGTTGAAAGGTCTTTGTTTTATTTAGTATATAATTATATATGTAATATTTAGATTTTTTTTTTTAACAAAAACATAAATTAGTATGATGCATTTATAATTTTAAAAAATTTCAAAATGATTAAGGAGTTTACCATAAATGAATAAAAATATAGAAATCAAATATAGTTTGACATGTTTACAAACTAGTCTTTATTTAAAGATATTAAAACTGATGCAAATAATTTTAAAAGTGAATATATATATATATATATATATATATATATATATATTAAAATTTTAATGAAGTGTGAATCTAAAAATTGATTGTATATTTTTTGTCTTATTTGTTCTAAAAAACTATTTTTACTAGCTCAACCAAACATGTTTTTTTAATTACAAAAACTTTATTTTTTTTAAATTCAGTTCCCAAAAGAAATTTTATTTTTAAATACATCAAAATCTATTCTAAAATGAAAAATAATCTCAATAACTATTTTCTAGAACTATTTTCAAAAACACTTTTCAAACATGTCCTAAATATTCACAAGATCACATCAATATAGCTCAGTGGACCCCGTATTTCGGCTCATGCGCTTCCCACTCGATGGCGAGCTCGATTTTTATTTTGAAAAATGATTTTTATTGATTATTTGAAAATGACTTGGAGTCGCCACTTATTTTTGTTTTATTTTTTTAAAGGGTAAACAAAATAAGAAAGAAAACCCTAAGTGTGACTCCTTATTTGGAAAAGGTGATCTGCGAAAAACCGGATCAGGTTCGGGGGTCAGGTTACTTATCAGGAAGGTACAGTAAAGACCGTAGCACCCCTCTAAGCCCTTAAAATGGGTCTCTACTAATAAAATGAAGCAATCATGACAATTGATTAATCGAGCATGGATACCAAATGAATATCACTCAAAACAAAATAACTGAATGAATATGAAAGGCAAAGGATGTACCTGAGTGATGAACCGGTTTACTTCAAGGAAAACAAATGTTAGCAATTAAGCACAGAATAATCGTTTGTGCATTATGGAATAGAATAAATCAATTACGCATGACAATCAAACCAATCAATCAATCAATCTGTCATAAAATCACGCGTGTGGGGCCCCCACCAAAGCCCAATCTACCTTGCATTAAAGATGAGTGACAGTTCATGAGACTTGGTCGCCGGTATTATCGGAGTTTGCCTTTTGATTGTGGTCGGAAATGGATCCGGCAAACCGCAAGTGTCTGACGAGCCAAGCTGTCCGGAGAATCTGAATTGTCGGCTGCGGATGCTCTTCGGGTAAGCGCTATCAGAGGATCCGGACATGTCTGACCGGGGAAGTTGAATCGCCCTCATCTCCCATCCGGCGTCAGGTGCCGGCTGCGAAATATCCGGAGAAGGTGGAACGTCGGGCCGGACAGAATTCCGGATGTGAGATATCCGGGTGGAATGTCGAAGGAGAAGAATTCCGGATATGAGATATACGGGTGGAATATCGGCGGAGAAGAATTCCGGATGTGATATACCCGGGTGGAATGTCGGTGGAGAAGAATTCCGGATGTGAGATACCCAGGCGGAATGTCGGTGGGGAAGAATTCCGGATGTGAGACATCCGGGTGGAATGTCGGCGGAGAAGAATTCCGGATGTGAGACATCGGGGTGGAAATGTCGGCGGAGTAGAATTCCGGATGTGAGATATTCGGAGAAGGTGGAACGTCGGCCGGATAGAATTCTTACCCGGGTGGAATGAACTATGTCGCACGTCGCAAGGGGGACCGTCTACGTGTGCGAGGGAAAGAGAGAGCCACGTGGCATTTTTTAGGGAAGATCCCACAGGTAGGTGAAGGTTTAGAGAGAGAAACGAGTTTGGTGGGTTGTATGGATATGGAGGCTTAGCATGCACCCGTGAGACTCCATGTAAGTGAGGGAGTGGGATGGAGAATGAATGAGAGGAAAATGGGTGTGGTGGAGGATGCTTGATTCCTGCAAGCTTGAGTGAGGAAATGGGTATGGCTGACGCGAACAGTGAAGAAAGTGTAGGCATGTGGTAACCGTGTCTTTCATCATGAGAACATGAAGCCTTTGCTTGGACAAATTAAACTAGATCGAACTAACAAGCTCTTTCCCTGCTCTCCACGACTCCGCATGGGCCTCTCCTTACAGCTTCAGCTTGCTTCTTCAAACCTCTAATGTTTCTACCCTTTTCTCTGTAGCATTGTCGTCTAAGAAAGGATCTCCTCTTTTCAAATATCTCCAGCCAAACACCAGGAAAACTGGAATGCTCTCCTCCTCTCACTCTGCAAAATATACCCAGGCAGTTTGCTACTTTGCTTCACCCTCAAGCTAACGAATCTCCTCTCCAAAAAATGCCAAGAATAAAGGGGAAAAGCGAAGAAAAAGAAAAAGAACAAAAAAAAAGAAGAAGAACAGAGCAATGTATAAGGGGGGATAATACCATTAAAACCAAGCTCTACATCACGAAGACTAGAAGAGCTTTTAAAAGAGCCTGGTGGGAGGATCTCAATGAACTTAACACACAAACACAAAATATATCCAACATGCAGCTCATGCGGGAGAAAACAAAGATCAATAAAACAAAAGTCAGAAACAGGTTTGCCTCCTTAGTAATCAAAGCAATCATCTGAATATCAACAAGAAACGTAAAGGTGATCCTAAAAATAAGATAGGATAAAGTAAGAGATAATCAAACCTGACTGATTCTTCCCCTACCTCTCTAAAAAGAATGCTTTCCCCTTTCCTTGCTCCTCCCCTTTTTTTTTTTTTTTTTTTCCTCCTTCTTCCCAGCTTTTTTTTTTGCCACTCTTCTGCCCTACTGTTCACTGGTCAGCAAGCATGGCTTGCCCAACCACTCTCCCTGTTGCTGCACGCCTGCCGCAGCCGGCATCAAGCCCTCAGCTTCATGGCTGCCCGTCCCATCTGGCCGGGATTCATGGTAAGAGAGGGGGGGTCCCCCTCACACTTCAAAAAAATCACCAAAAACTCCACTCTAACAGCCCAAAAGCTCTTCTGAATCCTCCAACAGGTGTCTACACCCCATTGCATTTCCAACCCACTACCTGATTCACTGACCACCCAACCAGGAAGCAGCATCTGGGCTCTTAAGAGCCCTCCACTTGGCAAGAAGTGTGACTGCAGCAAATGAAAAAAAACAAGCCCCATATGGGGGTCTACAAATATGCCCCTCTTCGGTAGAGCTCACGAGTGTAAGGAATATGAACACTGGAATGAAAAGAAAGTGTGAGTAGTGAGTGGAATGAAGTGAACTCTACTGAAGAACCAATGAGACCCCCATAAGGACACGAGTGAAATGCAAAGTCACTCAGGCCAACAAACGAACATAAAGGCTCTAATCCTAAAAGAAAAAATGATTGTTCTCAAAGCGCCTTTGAAGCTACACTAAGGACCTAGGCTCCCTCTAAGACGTCTCCAAAAATGACTCAAAAAACCATATCAAAGATGAGTAACGGATATCGAACACCCTAGAGACCTACAAGAACACGCTCCAAAGGAGACACCCTATGTGGACTACGAGATGATATGAAATAAGCACCGAGTACGAACGACGAAAACCGAGACAAATGCAATACCATGAAGTGAAGATATTGCATTGCCAATAAATTCATGAATGCCAAGATTGTGACTCTGAATGAACAAGACTGACTCAAACACTAAACTAAGAAAAATAATGGCTTCTGAAAGCCAAACCAAAAAAACTAAAACCCTAAACATTAAACTAGAAGGCCGTAGTGAAACCCTACTGTGCGTATACAATAAAAATGGCCATAGAGTTAACCTATCGTGTAAACTCTCAAATCGCCACAGATAAAAATCTTTATGGTCGGTGACATCTCGAAAAGCCCAAGGATGAAAATCCATGGTGTGATAATCTCAAAAGCCCAAGGCATAAAATCCATGTGGTGGAATAACTGAAATGGCCCATAGAGAAAATCTATGGTGGTGATAATGACCTGATCAAAGCCCCATAGATGAAATATGGTGGTGAATTTGAAACAAATGCTCATAGATGAAAATCCTATGATGGTGAAAAACTGATCCAAAGCCCAAGATGAAAATCTATGGTGGTGAATCATGAAAGTCAAATGCTCGATAGATGAAAATCTATGATGGTGAAAAACTGATCAAAGCCCATAGATGTTTGATCTATGATGGTGAATCTGAAACAAATGCTCATAGATGAAAATCTATGATGGTGAATCTGAAACAAAGGGGGATGCCTTAAACAAACTAACGGAAGGGAGATGCCCTAAACAAGATGACAATAGGGGGATGCCCTAAATAAGATGACAATAGGGGGATGCCCTAAACAATATGACAATAAGGGGATGCCCTAAACAAGCTGATGGTAGGGGGATGCCCTAGGTGATAACTCATAAAGATCGGCAAATGGGTCTGACAACCATGAAATCAACACGAAGGACACTGGTAGGACCCAAGTAGAAAAGCGCAAAGGTATGCCCCAATGTGCATGACTCCAAAATCAAAAAGTAGATCGAGCAGTGAGAAAACCCAAAAGATCTGTGGACCCAAGGAAGTGTGAAAAGAGTAACAAATAAGGACACAGAATGTCACCCACAAAACACTCTGTGATCAGCTCAATGATGATGCAATGCAGAAAGAGTATACATGCCTCAATGAACAAACGCTAAAAACAAGCCAAACATCACTGAAACTAAATGCTTACAAAGCAAAATTAAAAATAATGGATCAAACAAATCCCTGACCAAAACATCTAGCTGAAATGTAAGCCAAATAAGACACGACAGCCAACTATCAACATGAGAACATCATCACAGAATATATCAACAATCTAACAGGCTCCTACCATCATGAATGTTGACCTAATGTCCAAAGCATGTAAAACCCAACCAAAAAAGCCCGAGACTGGTCTGCATCCTCCTTATCACAGAGAAATGGATAGGTCTGTAAACGATGAAATATGTAGGGCTCAAAAGAGGAAGTCTCTGATAAAGATGGGTGCAGGAATAACAGATGTTCCAGCGTGAGGATGGAGGGTGTGTAACAAAGATAAGTGAATATCCAAATCAAACTAGGTACGCTGAGAAGACTGAGCTTAGGGTCAATGACTCTATGGTTCATCAAAATAACAATCATAAACAGAGTGGAATCTCAAGTGTCAAAAATCAGCAGTGGCTATGCCCCAGTATGAATGCATCAATTCAAAACTGGGTTAACCTCATTGCCAAGATAAACTCTATGGAGTATGTGTCTATCATAACTGTCATCTCCACAAAACCTATCATCGATGAGTAGCTATGCCCCAGTGAAGCAATCTCCAAATCAAACATCAAGAGAGGAGAACAACCAATCATACATCATTCTGATCAAAATGAACCTCTACGCTCAAGCATCTGATAATATGAAGAGAGTATCTGATCTCCTCTAAAAAGAGCATTTCCCAATGTGAATGATCTTCTAAGATTCAAGCCTCCAATGAAAGGTTAGCCAGTATAGGCAAACCTGAAATGACTGAAACTCCGCGCATGCTCTTTCATAAGTGTCTGTTCCTGATCCAATCATCTCAAAAAATATGTCAACAATGATGAGCAAGGCTACCTCATATGATCACATCAAAGAAATCAACCCAATCATAATCCCCGTACTCCAATGTGAAATGAATCTAATCATCTCGAAAGAACCAACTATGCCTAAAAACCTATCATCACCGAAAAGGATTTATGCCCTTGTGTAAATACACCAGATGAAATGCCCAATCATCGGTCTTCATGCTCCAATGGTTGAAAAAAAAACCAACTAACCATCTAACATTTTTTCTCCTTTTTTATCTGAATACTCCTCGCAGAATGACATGGCTCTAATATTTCCATAGCATTCGAACTCGCAAAAAAAGTATCGTCCTCTACATAATGTCATCGATAACTAAAAACTCTCTAAGATTTGCTATGCCCCAAACAATTAGTGTCTATACCATAAATCTCCGTGTCCATATCACAAACCAGGAATGCTTCTCGAAACCAATCCCAAATATAGCCACATAAAGCTACAACACAATGGTATGTCATGCCTCAGGTGGTCTTAAGATTCAGGACGTAACGAAGGCTTAGGGTGATAGTGTATAAAATGAAGGAAACTAGGCCCAAAAAAAATACGAAAAAAAAAAAAACCCCAAATGAGATTCCAAAAAAAAACCCCAATGGCCCCCCCCTCATGTATAAAATGCAAACATATAAGAAAAATCTGCAGCCATGACCTGAGATGCCTACTGTGAAAACCATGTAACAGGATTGATGCAATGAAAAAAACCAACTAATAGATGAGAGCATAATAATTGCGCAAGAGTTATCAAACCGAAAATGAGGTTACTGTCTAAGAACGGAATAAAGGTGAAATAAAAATTGATGAATCAGAGTGAAAACGAGATGCCTGATGAAAGGGGGCCATAGAAGACTGAGAAGAGTATAATCCCCTCAAGTCAAATATGAAAGAGTCACGTCAATAACAACACAATGATGAATGGACAAGACCCAGAGCTCCTAGAGAAGTCACTCATCTCACTCTCAAAACATACAACAAAAGAATACGAGAAGAAAGGTCTCGTGACTCCATCATACCGAATCTCCCATCAATTGAACAAATCCAACAACAGCGAACCCTCGCAACACTGATATACCACACCTCGATGATAGAGAATATCAACACCTCCAGCTACCTATATTTAATCATTCATTTTTTTATTTTTATTTAAAATGAACCCGATCGATATAGCGGTCCTGAAAAATACTGAACTAAAATGACAACAGAGATGTCCAATCATATAGGTGGTCCCCCGACCTCAAACTCAAACTAAAATTGGATGAGCCGATCAAATCGGTCGGTCCCACTCAAACTGAACAAATCAGACAAGGAGATGGTCGAATCATATAGGTCGCGCCCTGACTCACACTCAAATGATAAGATGATAAAGCCGATTCGATTATGTACGACCCCGACTCAAACTGAACTCGAATTGATAAGATGAGACCACATTCGATTATAGGCGGTTCTACTTGCTGAACATGACACAAACATGACAAGAGATGACCAATCGATATAGTGGCGCCCCGACTCAAACGTCAAAACCATGGATAGAGATACCATCGATAGTACTGTCGGTCCCGATCAACTTAACTAACATGACAAGGAATGGATCCGATTCGATGATAGGCGGCCCCACTCATAACTCCAAAACTGATAAGATGAGACCGATTAATATAGGTCCGCCTGTCCCAGAAACTGATACTGACATGACAGGATATGACTCGATCGATAAGGTGCGGTCCTAAAACTGAGATACGATGAAAGAGATGGCCGATCCCGATATAGGTGCGGCCCCAACTCGAAAACTCAAAACTCCAAACTGACAAGATATGACCGATTTCGGATATTAGCGATCGCGATGTTTGGACAGGGGTGCGGGGCCGTGTGCCAGAAATTGAACTGACATGGACAAAGGAGATGGTTCCTATCGATATAGGGTGCGGCCCAACTCATAACTTAAATCTGATAATGATGATACCGATCCATATCAGCGTGCGCCCAGAAACTTGGACATGACATGCAAGGAGATGGTGTTCCATGTCGATTATAGGTCGAGCGCCCCAATACTTAAACTCAAACTATAAGATAGATGTGACGACCTCGATATAGGTCTTTACTAGGGGTCCAGAAAACTGAACGCCTACATACAAGGATATGATCCATCGATATAGTGCGCCCCACTCAAACTATGCAAACTAATAAGATATGACCAATCAATATAGGTGCGGGTCTAGAAATGAATACTGACATGGACAGGAGATGTCCATCATATAGAGGCGCTGCCCAACTCAAAAACTCAAATCTCAACATCTGACAAAGATGGACGACCGATCTATAAGTGCGTCCTATAAAATGAATTGACATGACAAGAGTATGCAATCGATATAGTTGCCCCAACTCAAACTCAAACTGATAAGATGATGACTCCAGTCAATTATAGGTGTCCTCTAGAAACTGAAACTAAATGACAAGAGATGGTCATCGAAAGGTGCGACCCCAACTTGAAGACTCAACTAACTGACAAGATGATGACGACTGCACTTTATAGTTACTCTGTCCCGAAACTGAACTAACAATGAACAAGGAGAGATTGACCGACTCGATATAGTATTGGCTCCCAACTCAAAACTCAACCGATTAAGATGATGACCGTATCTAATATAGTGCGCTAAACCTGAAACTGACATACAAGGAGATGGACCATCCGATATAGGCTGTCGGCCCCAAACTCAAAAACTCAAACTCAAACCTGACAAATGACACCATCGATAATAGTGTGTTCCAAAAAAACTGAACTGACATGACAATGAGAGTGGCGATTCGATAAGCGTGCGCCCCAACTCAAACTCAAAATCTGATAAGATGATGATCCGATCAATTATAGGCCTCAAAGGTCCCAAAAACTGGCACTGACACATGACAAGGAGCATGGCCGATCGATTATAGTGCGGCCCCAAGTCGAAGAACTCAAATTTGATAAGATTGATGAATTTGAGGCGGATATCATTTGCGACCCCCAACTCAAACTCAACTGATAGATATGACCCGATCAATATAGGTGCGTCTATGATAAACTGAACTACATGACAAGAGTATGCGACGACATAGTCTCCGGCCCCAACTCGAAAACCCATAAGACTAGATTAAATGATGACCGATCATTATAGGTTCTGGTCCCAAAACTGAACTGACATTGACAAGGATATACGTGATCATATAGTGCGCCCCAACTCCAACTCAAAACTGAAGATGATGACAATCAATATAGTGCTGGTCTAGAAATGACACTGACATGACAAGGAGATGGCCGATCAATATAGGTGCGGCCCCAACTCAAAAACTCAAACTCAAACTGACAAGATGGCAATAACGGATCCGATCGATTATAAGTGTGCGTCCTAAAAAATTGAATCTGACATGACAAGAGATGCGCCAATCGATAAGTGTGCCCCCAACTCAAACTCAAACTGATAATGTGACTGATTCAATATAGGTGCGGTCCTAGAAAACCTGAACTAACATGACAAGAGACCTGTTATGAATACATCGATATAGGTGCCGACCCCAACTTGAAAAAACTCAAAACTATACTGACAGTATGGTATGATCCGATCGAGTATAGGTCGCGGTCCAGAGAACGAACTAACATGACAAGGAGATGCGCCAGCGATATTAGGTTTGGCCCCAATCAAACTCAAAAACTGATTAAGATGATTGACCATCAATATAGTGCCGGGTCCTAGAAATCTGAGTACTACGAATCTGACAAGGAGTATGGTCATCATATAGGTCGGCCCCCAACCAAAAACTCAACTCAAACTGACAAGAATGTACACGATTCCGATATAGTGTATTGGTTCCAAAATACTGAACTGA
>JBAPGN010001885.1:0-15738 GCA_037355405.1 Vitis amurensis | reverse complement strand
TCCACTAGAATACCAATGGAATTTCGAAATGAAGATATTTTTATTATATTTTTATTTATTTATATAAAATAGTTAAAAAAACCTCTGCAAGAACGATTCTATTAAAACAATTGATTACAGTTTGATTCCTCAAACTGAATCAAATAGTACTCTAGAGTCCACTTCTTCCCCATTACTTACGAGTTGAAAGAGAAAATGTAAAGACTACCATTAAAAGCAGCCAAAGCGCAGGGACTTAGCTATATCCATGTGAATTATGTCCCCTATCTCTATGATATGAAAGAATTTTTCCATTATTGCTCACTAATAATAGTGGAATCGATGGTGCAGAGTCAAAAAAGGATTCTGACCCAAGACCATTGATGAACCAATCCCATAAATCCACTTATAACAAACAAGTTCTTATAAGATTTCTAGTAGAATCAGAAACATTAAGCACAAGCAAAATACGAGTGACACCCTTGGAAAGTATCAAGGGAATGTTTACTAATGAACATGTAAAGAATAATAAGACCCCTTGTTTCTTTTGTTCCCAGTATTAATGAAAGGCATAAAAATATAGAATCAAGATAGATCACTATCTACTATCACATACCTCTATTTCCCATTTTATCTAATCCTTATTGTCTCCCGATTGTTTCACAGAGACAATCGGGAGACAGTCTATCGTTGACTAGGGATTACCGAAAAGAAAGAATTTCTTTTTGCACTTTTCTATTTTATATAAAATTATACAGCCAATCTAATATTGATTGAATGCTCGAGCACTCAGAAACTCTCATGAATCTGTATACAAAGTATCTTCTGCCCTTTCCACAACTACTAATTAGATTCCCCCTACAGCTATCCAATATAATTCAAGACCGGGCCAGTAGACAGATTAGTAGTGGAAGGGCTATCAAGACTTTCCGATTACCTTCCACTACTATAATAAAAAGAATCTTTCTTTGAATCCTAGACGATTTATAGCCCTTTAGATTAGAGAACCCCCAGATGCTTAGAATCAAGCAAGTATCAACAGTTCTTTTCTGACCTTCTGCTGGGAAATAATTCGGCGAATTATATCAGCAGAACATAATATGGGATTTCGAGTCTTTTGTTGATCAGGCGACACCCGGATTTGAACTGGGGAAAAAGGATTTGCAGTCCCCCGCCTTACCACTCGGCCATGCCGCCAAAACGATACAAAAAAAGAAACCCCCCTCTCTTTCTATTGAAATTAAAAAGCCAAACGAGTCACAAAAGCTAAATTTCAGGACAAATTGGAACCATTAACTATTACTATTGACTGTGAATTCATGAACGACTCTTGTATTTGAATCTCAAATTGCGTTTCCCTAATGACATAAGGGAATCCAAATTGATACATAACTAATCAGTATTGATTCTTTTCGATAAAAAATCCTTCGTAATTTTATTATAAGAGCAATTATGAGTATATGTAAACCCCAAAACATAAATTCTTACATAGATATCTAATCAGGTATCTTATCTATATATGAATATGATGCCCATAGTAAATTCAAATGATCGTGTTTCAATTTTCATTGAATAGAAAATAAAAATTTGAATTTTGATAGAGCACGACCTGTGCTGACCCGAATAGAAATGCAATAAAGGAGGAGACGGATATATAGATAGCTATATCTGTACATGTTTAATAAATATAACCCTTCTTATGCACTTCAATCGTATTCTACGAATTATACTAAAAAAAATAGGTAAAAACATTTCTCTTCTGTGTGAATTTTTTTTTTTGAATAATGGAATCAAAGTGAAGTGCTAAAAAATCAACTCTATATTGTTTATGATTATTCTGTCTTTATCTTAGTGAACAGATCAAAATCTTAGTGAACAGATCAAATCCTGAATCCATTTATATTTTTTTTTTTCTGATATCCAATCGGATTGGAATACGTAAAATCATAATAATGGTATAAATGGAATCACTTTTTTTTTATATTCTATACAAAACTCCATAAGTCTAAGTAGCATTTATCAATTACTTTACATTTGTATCTGTTGCAGATTCCAATTTGATAGAAAATTCTCTTTATTCCTCCGTTCATATGTATTTCATACATTAGATTAGATATATGGAGTTGGGTAAAATTTCATGCGATTCAGTAAACGGATTATAAATTCCATCATTGCTAGATCTCGATCGATCCATATGATTCGATGAAGAACGAACCAATCCAATAACAATAATGGGATTTTTTCGATAAATGGGAAACAAAAAATGTTCCGGGGTGGAAATGAGGGAATGTCTACAATACCTGGGTTTAATCAGATCCAATTTGAAGGATTTTGTAGGTTTATTGATCAGGGCTTGACAGAAGAACTTTATAAGTTTCCAAAAATTGAAGATACAGATCAAGAAATTGAATTTCAATTATTTGTGGAAACATATCAATTGGTGGAACCATTGATAAAAAGAAAGAGATGCCGTGTATGAATCACTCACATATTCTTCTGAATTATATGTATCTGCGGGATTAATTTGGGAAAACCAGCAGAGATATGCAAGAACAAACAATTTTTATTGGAAACATTCCTCTAATGAATTCCCTGGGAACTTCTATAGTAAATGGACTATACAGAATTGTGATTAATCAAATATTGCAAAGCCCCGGCATTTATTACCGGTCAGAATTGGACCATAACGGAATTTCGGTCTATACCGGCACCATAGTCTCAGATTGGGGAGGAAGATTAGAATTAGAGATTGATAGAAAAGCAAAGGATATGGGCTCGTGTGAGTAGGAAACAAAAATATCTATTCTAGTTCTATCATCAGCTATGGGTTCGAATCTAAGAGAAATTCTAGAGAATGTTTGCTATCCTGAGATTTTTTGTCTTTCCTGAATGATAAGGAGAAAAAAAAAATTGGGTCAAAAGAAAGTGCCATTTTGGAGTTTTTATCAACAATTTGCTTGTGTAGCGTGGGGATCCGGTATTTTTGCTGAATCATTATTGTAAGGAAATTACAAAAAGAAATTCTTTCAACAAAGAATGTGGAATGGGAAGGATTGGTCGACGAAATATAAACCGGGAGACTGAATCTTGATATACTCAGACAATACATTTTTGTTACCTGCAAGATATATTGGCGCTGCGGATCAATGTTTTGATTGGAATGAAATTTGGAATGGGTATACTTGACGATATGAAATCATTTGAAAAATAAACGTATTCGTTCTGTAGCGGATCTCTTATCAAGATCAATTCGGACTGGCTCTAAATTCGTTAGAAAACGTGTTCGAGGAACTAATTGGAGCCAATGGCATAAATTTAATACCGACTCCTCAGAAATTTGGTAACTTCAACTCCAGTAACAACTACTTATGAATCTTTTCGGCTTACACACCCCATTATCTCAAGTTTGGATCGAACTAAATCCGTTGACATGATGAACAAATATTCATGGGCGAAAATCGAGTTATTTGGGCCCGGTGATTGACAGGGCGAAACTGCCAAGTTTAGGATACGAGGATAATCCACCTGTCACTAATGACGCATTTGGCCCAATTGACACGTCTGAAGGAATCAATGTTGGACTTATTGGATCCTTAGCATTCAACGCGAGATTGGTCATTGGGGATCTCTAGAAAGCCCATTTTTAAATGAAATTTCTGAGAGATCAAAAAGGTAACGGATGCTTATATTTATCGACCAAAGTAGAGAATGAATACTAATCATGGTAGCGGCAGGAACTTCTTTGGCACTGAATCAGGGATATTCAGGAAGAAACAGGTTGTTCCAGCTTCGATTACCGTCAAGAATTCCTGACTATTGCGTGGAACAGTTCATTCTTACGAAGTTATTGTTTCCTTTCCAATATTTTTCTAATTGAGCTTTCCCTCATTCCTATTATCGAGCACTAATGATGCGAATCGGGCTTGTAATGAAGTTCTAATATGCCAACGCCAAGCAGTTTCCGCTGTCTCGGTCGAGAAGTGCATTGTTTGGAAACTGGGTTGAACGTCAAAGCGGATCTAGATCAAGGGGTTCCCGTTATAGCCGAACACGAGGGAAAGATCGTTATACCGATACGACAAATCATTTTATCAGGTAATGGAGATACCTCCTAAAAGTAATTCCATAGTATGTATCAACGTCCAACAAAATACTTTATCATCAAAAAAGCCCAGTTCGCGGGTAAAATGCATTAAAAAGGGACAAATTTGTAGCCGGATGGGGCCGCTACATGTTGCGGAGAACTAAGCTTGGGGAAAAAACGTAATTAGTGGCTTATATGCATGGGAGGTTTACATTCTGAAGATTGCGGAACTCATTAGCGAGCGATGCATGGTATAGGAGATATTTATAATTCTTTTCAACATACGGAAATATGAAATTCAATACCCATCGTGACAAAGCCAAAGGCCCCGAAGGATCCACTAACAAAATATGCTCAATTTTCCGCGCAATTTAGAAGCACACTTTACTCCGCAATTTAGACAAAAAATGGAATTGGGTGATTCTGGATCTTGGGTAGAGACGGGCGAAAATATTAGTAGGTAATTAACGCCACCAGATGGCGAAGAATCATCGTATGCCCCGGAAGATCAGATTATTAAGATTCCATAAACTTGCATTGCAGGTACCACTCAAAGGAAACTTGCCTAAAACTACTATAGGTGGTCGAGGTCGAGTTATGATGTGGCGATGGATCCAAAAAAGGTAGGTTCTAGTTATAACCAGAAACGATTCGTGTAAATATATTTCACAGAAACCGTGAAATCAAAGTTAGGTGAAAAGTAGCTGGAAGACATGAAATAAGGGTTCATTCAAAATTTTGGCCTAGACAAGATATGCCCCTATGTTGCAAAGATGGAGACCTGTTGATATGGTCTTTAACCCATTTAGGAGTACCGTCAGAATGAATGTAGGACAGATATTTGAATGCTCGCTGGTTAGCGGGGGTCTGTAGAGCAGACATATCGAATAGCAACCTTTGATGAGAAATATGAAACAAGAGACTCGAGAAACTAGTGTTTCTGAATTATATTGAAAGCCCAGTAAGCAAACACGAATCCATGGGTATTGAACCGAGTATGCCGGGAAAAAGCAGATATTTTGATGGAGAACGGAGATCCTTTGAACAACCTGTTATAATAGGAAAGCCCTATATCTTTGAAATTTAAATTCATCAGTTGAATGATAAAGATCCATAGGACGTTCCAGTGGACATCGTATGCACTTGTTACATTACCAACAACCCTTAGAAGGAAGGCCAAGCAAGGGGACAACGGTAGGAGAAATGGATGGTTTGGGCTCTAGAGGGATTTGGAGTTGCTCAATTTAACAAGAGATGCTTACTATAAATCTGATCATATTAGACGCTCGCCAGGAAGTACTTGGTACTCACACAGGAGGAACAATACCTAACCCTGAGGATGCTCCAGAATCTTTTCGATTGCTCGTGTCGAGAACTACGATCTTTGCTCTAGAATTGAATCATTTCCTTGTATCTGAGAAGAACTTCCAGATTAATAGGAAGGAAGCTTAATCGAATCGGACTGAATCAGAATTTTTCTTCTATGATCGATCGGTATAAACATCAACAACTCGAATTGGATCAGTTTCCCCTCAACAATAAGTGCTTGGGCCAATAAATCCTACCTAATGGAGAGATAATTGGAGAGGTTACAAAACCCTATACTTTTCATTACAAAAACTAATAAACCGGAAAAAGATGGATTATTTTGTGAAAGAATTTTTGGCCCTATAAAAAGTGGAATTGTGCTTGTGGAAATTATTCGAGTAATCGGAATGAATAATGAACGACCCAAAATTTTTGTGAAACAATGCGGAGTCGAATTGTGATTCTCGGTACGAAGATATCAAAATGGGCTACATCAAACTGGCATGCCAGTAAACGCATGTGTGGTAATTTGAAACGTCTTCCCTAGTTATATCGCAAATCTTTTAGATTAAACCTCTTTTAAGATTAGAAGGGCTAGTATATGCGATGTGTGATTTGTATCGAAATTCTGATTTACAGATTCAGAATGAGAAACTGTCATCCCATTCAATCCAATTGGATGCCTCGGCTCTGACATGTCTCTTAAGTAGGAAGTAAGATGAAAGCTCAGAATTAAAGGGTGTATTCTATACTACAAATAAAAGGGTAATTGATGCTATGTCCGATTCCGTAACAAATAAATGGAAATGTTTAGTTGTACCTCGTGAAAAAAAGCTTCTTTTCCTTTTGCTTTTTGTGGGAATTAACCATTCTCTTTTCTCTTCTTTAGAAAGAATTTTTATTATGTTCAAGTAAACAAATATGTCATGGTACAGGAGTCTACATCGCATATGGCTTAAGGGCATCGTGGCAATAACCGTCGAGGCGAAGTCAGGACCTAAAAAGATCGAATGAAACGATACATAGACAAGTAATTCCCTTATGAATTCTAAGGTACTCCTTTAATTTTTAATTTAAGTTTAAGGGGATTCATCATTCGAAGGGAAGTAGACTACTCAATAATATTTCATTTATGTCGTGAATTTGAATAAAAGAATTCATGAAATATCTAAAATAATAAGGAAAGAATGGAAATCAAATGAAAATGTTGCTTGGTCTTCACTGGGGACTTGAGTAAAGGAGAGTTGTTTTGAGGATTTTTCTAGAATTTGAAAGCCCAGAACCCCTTTCTTTATCTTTATTTGGCTTGTAACTACCTTTGAAGCCGTACGAGAGGAAACTTTCAAACGTTCCGAATTTTGAAGGGGGGAGATCCTATAGGATCCTATCCCAATTTTTCTTTTGCTAGGCCCATAGAGAAAAAACCTACTTTCTTACGATTACGAGGTTCATTCGAATATGAAATTCAATCTTGGAAATACAGCATCCCACTTTTTTTTACTACCCAAGGTTCGAATACATTTCCGAAATTCGAGAAAATCCTAACCCGAGCCGGTGCTATAACGAGAACATATTAGACGATCTGGATTTGCGAATTATTATAATTATTCATTGGGTAGAAATGAAAGAATTAGGGGAAGAAGGGCCCACAGGTATGAATGGGAAGATCGAAAAATTGGAAGAGAAAGGAATTTTTTGGTGTTAGACGCATGGAATTAAGCTTAAGCAATTTATTCGGAACAAATATAGAATCCAGAATGGATGGGTTTTGTGTCATAACCAGTTCTTCCTCCCGAGTTGAGACCGATCATCAGATAGACTGGGGGAAACTAAATGACTCGGATAATTAATGAAATCTATAGAAGAGTTATCTATCGAACACATACTCCTTACCGTCTATTAACAACAAGTAGATATCTACCACCAGGGGAATTAGTAATGTGTCAGGAGAAATTGTACAAGAAAGCCGTGAACACTTCCTTGATATGGAATCCCGCGGAGAACCAATGAGGGGAAAACGGTCAGCAATAAGTTTAACAATTCGTTTTCAGATGTTGGAGGTATAGGCGGAAGAGGGGCTGGAGGGATTTTGAGACGAACGAGTGGGAGAGGGCAGGCAGTTTGTAGGCTATATAAGGTGAATAAAGTGAGATAAAAAAAAATAAAAAAAAAAAAAAAAATAAAAAGGAGTAAAGAAAGAAAAAAAAAGTAAGAAAAAGAAGAAGAGAAAAAAAAAGATAAAAATAAGAATGGATATAAAATTTAATAATGAGAAAAAGAAGAATGAGAGAAGAGAGAAAAGAAGGAGAAGAGATGAGAGGAAGGGAAAAATTAAGAAAAAGGAGGAGAGAGAAAAAAAAAAGAAAGAAAGAAAAGTATGAAAGAAAAAGGAAGAAAAATAGATATAAAGAAGAAGAAAGAAGAAGAAAAAAGAAAAGGAACAGAAAAAGAAAAAAGAAAAAGAAGAAAAGTATAAAATAGGGAAGAGAAAAAAGAAAAAAGAAAAAAAAGTAAATAGGAAAAAAAGGAGGGAAAAATAGAAAATGAAGAAAAAATAAAAGAGAGAAGAAAGGGGAGAAAAAAAAAGAAAGAGAAAAAAAAAAAAAAAGAAGGATAATAAGAAGATAAAAAAAAGAAGAAAGAAGAGGAGAGAAGAGAGGAAGAAATAAAATGAAAAAAAGAAAGGATGAAAAAAAGGAGAATAAAAATAATCAAAAAAGAAGGGAAGGGATAGAGGAAGAAAGAAAGAAAAAAGAGAGAGAAAAGAAGAAGAAGCGAAAAAAAGAAAAGAAATGAAAAAAAAAAAAAAGAAAAAAAAAAGGAAATAAAAAAGAAAAGAGAGAAGAAGAAAGAAGAAAATAAGAAGGAGAAGATAAAAAAAGAACAAAGAGAAAGGAGAAAAAAGAGAAAAAAGAAGCAAAAGGAAAAAGAAAAAAAGAAGTGAAGAAATGGAGAAGGAAAATATAAAAAGTAGAAAAAAGTAGAAAGAAGGAAAAAAAAGAGGATAAAAGGAGAGGAAATAAGAGAAAAAGAGAGGAAAATAAAAGAAAAAAGATAAAAAAAAAAAAAAAAAAGAGAAGAGAAAAAAAGAGGAAAAAGAAAAAGAAAAGAGCGAGAGAGAGGATAATAAAAGAGAAAGAAAGGAAATAAAAATAGAGAGAAAATGGAAGGAGTTATAGAAGGAAAAGAAAAAAAAAAAAAAAAAGAGGAAGAAGGAGTAATAGAAAGAAGAAAAAAAAGAAGATGAGAAAAAAAGAGAGAAAAAAAGGAAATAAGGAATAAAAAAAAAAAGAGAAGAATAAAAAAAAAGAAAGAAAAAAAGAAAAAAGAAAATGGAAAAGAGAAGAAAGACGGAATAGAGGAAAAGAAAAGAAAAAGAAAATAAAAGTGAAGAAATTAAAAAGAAAGAAAGAAAGAAAAGAAAAGAGGATAAATAAGAAAAAAAAAGATGGGAATAATAGAAGGAAAAAGAAAAAAAAAAAAAAGGGAAAAGGAAAAAAATAATAAAAAAAGGGAAGAGAAAGAAAGAGAGAAAAAAGAAGGAGAGAGAGTAAAAGAAGAAAAATAGAAAAAGAAGATAAAAAGAAAGAGAGAGAAGAAAAATAAGGTAAGAAGAAATAAGAAAATATAAAATGAAGGAAAAAGAAAGACAAAGAATGTGAAGGGAACAAGAAACGATAGGAGAAGAAAAAAGAAAATGGAGAAAGAAGAAAATGAAAAATGAGGATGGTGGTAAGGTTAAGGAAAGGGGGATAAGAGAAGAATGTTAGAAAAAAAGAGAGGTGGGGGTGAAAGAGAAAATAGAAAAAAGGGAAGCAAAAAAAAAGTATGGGAATAAGACAATAAAGAGTCGGGAGGGATGTAAAAAAAAAAAAAAGAAATGAAAAGAGGGGATGATGAAGGTAGGAGGTGAGGAGACAAAGAAGAAATGGAAAGAGTAAGAAAGGTGAAAAAAAGGGAGCGAAAGAGGAAAAGGGGAAAGCAAAAAAAATAATTGGAGGAAACAGCAAAAATAATGTATGGAGTGAAAAAAAGAGGGAAAAAGAGGCGTATGAAGGGAAATGGATAATGGGGGAAAGGTAAGAGAGGGAGGGGAAGATGAAGATAAATTGAGTAAGAGAGGATAAAAAGAGTTGGAGGTGTGAGGTTGGAAATAGAGAATGAAATTGGAGGTGGAAATAATAATAAAAAAGAGAGTAGATGAAGGTAAAAGGGGGAGAAGGTGAGGTAAAAAAATGAAGAAGAGAAAAAAAAAGGAACGTGTTTAATGGAGGAGAAGAAAGTACGAGGGATAAGGTAATGGGAAAAAGTGAAGATAAAGAAAAAAAATAGGAGAGAATAGAGCAAAGGAAAAAGAAAAAGATAAAAGAAAGATGACCAATTGAGAAAGTAAAGACAAGAAGGAGAAAAAAAAGAGGGAAAGAAAAAGAAATAAAAAGAAACAAGAAAGAAAAAGAAAAGAGAAAAAGAAAGAAATGAGAAAAAAAAAAAAAAAAAAAAAAAAAAGAAGAAAAAAAAAAAATAATGTGATGGAGTAAATGAAGAATGGTTAAATGATAAGAGGTAGAGGGCTGAGGGAGCGAGAGGATGGATAGTAAAAGATGAAGAACTAGGGAAAAGTATAAGGATTAAGTAAACGAAACGAGAAAAGTGGGTCAAAGAAGGGAAGAATAAAGTAAAAAAAAAAGAAAAAGGAGTGAGAAGGGGAATAAAAGGAGATAGGGAACGGTAAGAAAGAATGAAAATAGGAGTGGAGGACATGGAGACTGGGAGTATTAATAAGTGAAGGGGAAAGAGGAGAGTAAGAATGAGGAGAATAGGAAAATAAAAAGGAGATGAGAGGGAAGAGAAAAAAAAAGGATGAGGATAATAGGGAGAAGTAGAGGAGAGGAAGAGATGTGAAAAGAAAAGGGTGAATAAGTAGAAAGACAAGATGAAAGAGGGTAGGGAAGGATAAAGGAAAGGAGAGGAGGGAGTAAATGATGGAGAAGAAGGAAGAGGCAGGTTGTATGAGTAAGGGCTTATAAGAAAGAATAATAAGAAGGGAGTATGGAAATGATAAATTGGAGAAGAAAATAAATGAAAGGAGAGGAAAAAGCGAAAAAGGAGTAAAAAAAGAAAAAGAAAAAGAAAAAAAAAAAAAAATATAAAAAATAAAAAAGAAGAGAGAAAGAAGAGAAATGATGAAAAAAAAAAAAGATGAGAGATAAGGCAGAAATGATATTGTAGGTGAAGAAAGGGGAAATAAAAGAGGAAGGGGAAAAGGAGTGGAGAAAAAAAAGGAGTAGAGTGATTGAAATGATAGTAAAAGAAACGAGGAGAAGACAAAGGAAGAAAGTATGGGGATGATAAGGAATAAAGGAGAAGAAGAAAAGGTAGTAAGAGAAGCAAAAAGAAAAATTTGGAGAGAACAGAAGTATCGAGGGGCAGGAAGAGCAAGAAGGGGAGGTAGAGTGAAAGGGCAGATAAGAAAGGAGGGCTAGAAATAAAAAAAGGGTTAGAAAGCAAAAAATCGGAATAAGAGTAAAAGTTCAAAGAAGAAGAGTTTCGTAGACCCTGCTTGGGCAAACGGGTCGATTATTCGGGGCGTCCGTCAAATTGTCGTAGGCCCTTCATTTCATTTACATCAATGTGGATTTGCCTCGCGAATAGCATTAGAAACTTTTCCAGACAATTTTTAATTCGCGGTCTAAGTTAGACAAACATCTTTGCTCGAACATAGGAGTTGCTAAGAGTCAAATTCGAGAAAAAGAACCGATTGTATGGGAAATAAATCAGGAAGTTAGCGGGGGCATCCTGTATTGCTGATAAATAGGGCAACCTAACTCTGTCATAGATTAGGCATACAGGCATTCCACCTATTTTAGTGGACAGGACGTGCCTATTTGTTACTCCATTAGTTTCGTAAAGGGATTCAATGCAGATTTTTGATGGGATCAAATGGTCTGTTCATGTACTCTTATCTTTGGAGGCTCAATCGAAGGCTCGCTTATTATGTTTTCTCATTGAATCTCCTTGTCTCCAGCCATGGGGATCCCATTCCGTACCAAACTCAAGATATGCTTATTGGACTCTATGTATAATCGAGCGGAATCGTCGAGGTATTTGTGCAAATAGGTATATCTGTAATACGAAGAAACTATCAAAATGAAAGAATGACCGATAATAACTATAGGTATACGAAAGAAAAAGAACCCTTTTTTTGTAATTCCTATGATGCAATTGGAGCTTATCGGCATAAAAGAATTAATTTATATAGTCCTTTGTGGCTCCGGTGGCAACTAGATCAACGCCTTATTGCTTCAAAAGAAGCTCCCATCGAAGTTCACTATGAATCTTGGTACCTATCATGAGATTTATGGGCACTATCTAATAGGTAAGAAGTGTAAAAAAAAGAGATTCCTTGTATATACATTCCGAACACTGTTGGTCATATTTCTCTTTATCGAGAAAATCGAAAGAAAAGCCATCCAAGGTGCTTTTTGTCGGGCCTGCTCATATGAGACCTATCATAAATTGATACTTAGGCTAAGTAATTTATTGATATGATACCGGTTAATTCGGGCTCTTCCGGTTCAACTAAGACATTAGTTCTGAATTTCTACGCGAAGCTAAGACGAGAAAGGAAGTTTTACATACCACTGAATCAAACCCATTGTCAAATCGCTAACTCAGCGAAAATATGGGGGTACTTTGACTGAAAGGGCCCAATCTGGTCCTTTTTCATACAATAAAGTGATAGATGAACTGCCGAAACGGATCTTATTAGCAGATTAATAGATCACTTCCGGAATGGCATATACATTCACAACACCTGGTATCAAGTAAAAAGACTCACTGGTTCAAGCAAGCCACTGCTAGCATCCATTTCAGTTAGGAATGTGATGAGTCTTTTACAATAACCTTGCTAAGGAGGCTAGTCCCCAAATGCTGAACAACAAGTTTGATTTTTGGAAAACACCTCATTATGGGAAATGTACACGCGGAGATAAAATTAACGCCATCCAATTGAGATCTGTCTCTACTAAGTGAATATTTGCGACAAGAAATGAATAACTAATTTTAAGATGAACAGACCCCTTTAATCCGTCAATATAATGTCTTTTCGGGAGCTAGAGGAAATCAAATCTCAGGTACACCCATTAGTAAGTATGAGAGGGAATTAATGTCAATATCCCCAGGACAAATGATTGATTTACCCATTTCAACAGCAATTTACGTGAGGGGCTCTCTTTAACAGAATATATAATTTCTTGTTAACGAGCCCGCAAGGGGTTGTAGAATAACTGCTGTACGAATCATCGAGATGCTGGAATATCTCACGCGTGAGACTTGTTGAAGTAGTTCAACACATTGTGTGTAACGTAGAACAATTGTGGCACTACCGAGGTATTCTGTGAGTCCTCAGAAATGGGATGATACCGGAAAGAATTTTATTTCAAACATTAATTTGGTCGTGTATTTAGCAAGACGATATATATAATGGCCCGACGATCATCGCCATCGAAATCAAGATATTGGGAATTGGGACCTGTCAATCGATTCATAACCTTTAGCACAGACAATATCGATCGAACCCCTTTACTGTAAGAAGCAATGCTTGGATTGTCGATATGTTATGGTCGGAGCTCCCTACTCATGGCGCTGGTCGAATATTGGGAGAAGCTGTAGGTAATTATATGCGGCAATCTTATTGGAGAACCCGGGTACTCACTAACATTAAAGAACTTTTCAATACCGGCGAGTATTCACTGGGTACTGCAGAGGCATGTAACTGCCCCTTCAATGGAGAAAAACTAAAACTCCAATGAAGATGGGTTTCATCCCACACTACACGTCATGGACACCTGCTTCTTGTTATATAAGATTGTAAATGTAACTATTTGAGAGTTGAAGGAAATTATACATTAACGTGAATATTCCCCCCAAAAAGTTCTTCTAAGTTCAAAATGATCAATATGTAGAATCAGAACAAGTGATGCTGAGAATTCGTGAGGAACATACACTTTAATTTTAAGGAAGGGTTCGAAAACAATTTATTCTGACTCAGAGGAAAGCCATTGGAGTAACCGAGTGTACCATGCACCTGAATTTACATATGGTAATGTTCATCTATTACCAAAGACAAGTCATTTATGGATATTATCTGGGGGTTCATGCAGATTCAGTATAGTCCCTTTTTCGATCCACAAGGATCAAGATCAAATGAGCGTTCGTTCCCTTTCTGTCGAACGAAGATATATTTCTAACCCCTCAGTGACTAATGACCAAGTGATACACGAATTCTTTAGTTCTGATCTTTCTGGTAAAAAAGAAGGTAGGATTCCTGCTTATTCAGAACTTAATCGAATCATATATACTGGTCGTTATAATCTCATAGATCCTGCCATTCTACACGAGAATTCTGATTTATTGGCAAAGAGGCGAAGAAATAGATTCATCATTCCATTCCAATCGATTCAAGAAGGAGAGAAAGAACTAATGCCCCCTTCAGGTATCTCGATTGAAATACCTATAAATGGTATTTTCCGTAGAAATAGTATTCTTGCTTATTTCGACGATCCTCGATACAGAAGAAACAGCTCAGGAATTACTAAATATGGGACTATAGAGGCGCATTTCAATCGTTAATAAAAGAGATTTGATTGAATATTCGAGAGTCAAAGAATTTGAAGCCTAAATACCAAAAATGAAAGTGATCGATTTTTTTCAATTCCCTGAGAAGTGCATATTTTACCCGGAATCTGCTTCCATAATGGTACGGAACAATAGTACATTGGAGTAGATACACGAATCCGACTTTAAATAACAAGAGCCGATGTAAGTGGATTGGTCCGAGGGAGAGAAAAAAAAAAAGGATTGAACTAAAATCTTTTCTGAGATATCCCAGTTCCTGGAGAGACAAATAAGATATCCCGAACCATGCATCTTGATACCACCAAGGAACGAGAAAAAAAAATTCCAAGGAATCAAAAAAATTGAAAAAATTGGATCTATGTCCAAGGAATACACCTAGCCAAGAAAAGTATTTTGTTTTGGTTACGACCGTAGTCACATATGAATAGCGGACGGTAATAATATTTAAGGCAACACTTTCCCTCAGGATCTGTTGCATGGAAAGGTATATGCACCTCAAGTTGTCAAATTTAATATTCCTTTATGGAAATCGGCAAAAACCGATTCGGGAATTTTCTCTGATACAAGTATTCAATTAGTTCGGACTTGTTTAGTATTGATTGGTACAAAAGAAAAAAAGTTCTCCTTATCGAAAAGACCCATGCTTCTTTATGGAAGTAAGGAACAAATGTCTGATTCGAGATTCCTAACAATAAATCTTAGTGAACATCCTATATTTCATATACCGAAAAAGGAATGATCCGTACAAGTTCCAGGATTGAATCGCTGAAATGGATCAGATCACACCAATCATCAATCCGTTTATTCCATTATCCGAAGGAAAAGGTTCAACAATGTACTTAGACAAAGACAAAAAAAAAATCAAGGAACTAACTTCGTACGTTAAATAGAAATAAGGAATGCCAAAATCTTTGAATATTTTTGTCATCATCCAATGTTCTCGAAATGGTCCCATTCAAGCGATGTAAAATATCACAATGTGATAAAGGATCAATTAAAAAGATACCCCAATCAATTAGGATATTCGTTGGGTCCTTTAGGAACAGCCCTTCGAATTAACGAAATTTTTATTCATGTTTACATTTAAATAAACTCATATCATATCTTGGTAAACTAAATGAATTTTTCCAACTTGACATTTTTAAACAGACTTTCAAACACTTAAATATTATTTAATGATGAAAATGGGATAACTTATAATCGATCCATGCAGTAACTCATTTGGAATCCATTCAATTTGAATTGGTATTTTCTCCATCATAATTATTGTGAAGCAGACATCCACAATAATTAGTCTGCGACAGTTTAATTTGTGAAAAATGTAATGTTAATAAGCCAAAAAACGGACCCACCTAAAATCAGGTCAAGTTCTAATTGTTCAAGTTGACTCTGTAGTAATAAGATCAGCTAAGCTGATTTGGCTACTCTGGACAACTGTTCTGGCAATTATGGGGGATCCTTTACGAAGGAGATCATTAGTTAACATTTATATATGAAAATCAAAGAATCTGGTGATATAACGCAGGGGTCTTTCCAAAAGTGGAACAAGTGTTGAAGTGTCGTTTCGAATTGATCCATTATGATGAACGCTAGAAAGAGAGTTGAGGTGGAACGAGCATATAACAAAATCTTGGAATTCCTTTGGGGATTCTTTCAATTGTGCTGAGCTAACCTATATGCGGCAAAGTCGTATCTCTTTAGTTAATAAGATCCAAAAGGTTTATCGTCCA
>JBAPGN010001884.1:0-15674 GCA_037355405.1 Vitis amurensis | reverse complement strand
CTAATTATACAGATGATAGCAAGCAAATAGTCTTGCTACAACACCACACTACAACATAATCATTATCATCTGCGGATCCAGTTTAAATTTGTTTTGCTTCTTTGTTTTTTCTTTGTAAATAAAACAATTTTAAATTTCACTTTCTCAGTCATTATTTTTAAGCCAGCATTTTGCATTATCCCTTTAACTAACCAATATGCCCAATAACATAAATGCATAGCAACTATATGAACTAAAATGACATCTAATTTCACCTAAATAACCCATCTTAATAATCCATGATCCCAAGTAATTAAGAACAGTATAGAAATCAGATTTTAACATTTTACAAGTAAGAGAAAGGAAATTTAATTTTGAATTCTCCCATTATAATCCACGAGTTTCTGGTCGGAGTGTGTTATAAACCCAATGGCTATTTCACACTTACTTTAACTCGAACCACACAAGAAAACCATATGGCACCCAGTTCTGAAAAAGGAAAATTACCACTAGTTGTACTTATTCTGCCAATGGTGCTCCCTGATATTGTTATACACATGTGACTGTGCACGCATGTACCAAACTGATATCCCCTTCTCAGATAGCCACATGGGAACAACGAGTATATAGAACAGACCGACAAAAAGGCAGATATCAGGATTGAGGAACTAACCAGTAAAGAACTGTGGGAACTTAACAGGTAATATGACAGCCTCTTGCAGTGCCTGCTTGGCGCTCTCAAGCCCAGCCACATCACTCCACTGCACATTTGGCTTCTCAGTGATTATAGCAGAATTAAGCTCCAGCCTAAAGCTTGGTGCTCGCATTCATCCACATCCCGCATCTCATTCTGGGCTTCGTGTTTCGGTTTGCAAGCTGATGCCATTCCCGCCGTTTGAAGGCTGGACAGTCCCCATCAGTCAGACAGCCCTGATCTCCTCTGCCGCGCTCAATCTATAGTGAATTTCTGAGTAATACTTTCTTAATCTTGGATTCTTCTCGTATTTCAAATGCGTTACTGTAAGTACTCGTAAGGCATTCGATATAAAGGGAAGGGCTTCTGATAGATTGCAGCATTATCTATCCTGAATTCTGCTGCTTAACAACTCTATAGATTGCTCCTATTAAATTTGCTATAGCATCTTCATTTTAAGATTAATGCATGGAAATCAACCTGAGAAACAGCTTGACGATCAGACCATAATTCAAAATTGTTAATTATTGATAGAAATTTTTTATGAATAAGCAGAATGCCTTAAACAGTCCAACTAAATCGAAATCCAAAAACCCAATACTCAGAAATCATCATTTCCATTGTTTTCCCGAGAATTTTAATACTTCGAATACAATCCGATTCTAAGAGCTCATCGATTGGATCAAACGCACATAAAAAAGATAAACCAAAAAATTTTATAACATCGCTTTCAAACGAATTCGTAACACAACGCAACCTTTAGAGAACACCTTGCTCAATCAATCGGAAACGCAATCTCAGAATGATAAACAAATCAAACCCAAAAGGATCATTCACGCGATGCTTGTCGGATTCTGAAACCTCAAAAATGTAAAACCCTCCAAATTAAAATTCTGAAGAAATTTCAAACCGGAAATCAAAGAACAGATATTGGTCTATGGAAAAACCAATGGGTCCAAAAGGATCTTCTTTTTGGTTTTTTTTGGTCTTTTTTTTTTTTTTTTTTTGTGGGAAAAGAACGAATTGTGAAATTTGGGAGAGTATTGTAGAGAGGAAAGTGCCTGATCACCTATTTGATTTCACATTTGGCGGCTGAGGGGGAGCTTATGAATAAAATAATGTTTTATATCAGGGTTTTATAATGATAATATATGAAGTAGATATTTTATTCTGTGTAGATCCTCCCGTTAAAGAGAGTACGCCTATTTTCGTGTGGCAGCAAATATACTTTCAAATAAGATTTAAAATATTAGTAAATACGGTCTATACTTAAATTTTACAAATATATCAAAAATATCAAAAAAAAGTTTCGATAAAAAAAATAGTTCAAAATTCATAAAAATATTTATAAAATTTTTTTAAAATGATAAAATAAGTAAAAATATACATATTAAAGTTATTTTATAAATATAATTAACCTAAATATGATTAAAAATAATATTTATCAAATTTTTATAATAAAAAAATTAACTTAAATTCCTTTAATATATTTATATTCATTTATTTTAAAAATTAAAACGTATTTTTATTAAAACATGTTTTATTACATTTTAAATAAAATAAATAAATAAATTTATATAAAATATTTTATTTGAGATTTAATTTCTAAAATTTTATTATAAATATGTGGTGTCAACTTTTTCTATTAACATTAATTTATTTAAATAATTAAAATTATTAATAATTTATCTTATCAAATTAAATTAAATTTATAAAATATTAGGACTTTATTAATTTTTTTTATATTGTAGCAATTTTTTTGTAAAATTATATTTTTAATATTTTAAAATAAAAACATTTAAAATTAAAAGGATAAATAAAAAAATTAAAAGTGAAGTGAAAGTAATTTTTTAAAATAGAATTAATGAGATAAATATGAAAGTGGTTAAAAATAATAGGATAATATAAAAAAAGATAATATAAATTTAAAATAAAAGATGAATTAAAAATGAATAATTTTAAAATAAAAAAATAATATATATATATATATATATATATATATATATATATATATGTTAGCCCAAGGGTTCTCTTAATCGGGTTTTGATGATAACAAATTATGGTTAAGTGACTAATTGTTTTAAATGGTAAAGAATTTCAGGTATAAATTCGGAAATTCATCAAATGACCAAATGGATACAAGATCAAGACTTTGGGAAGACTTTTGATCATAGGAAACGAATGTAAGATGAATGCATGGGTGCACTTAGGATTTTCATACCGTTTCATCCATCTTAGAAAACTCGGTTTATCCTTTAAAACTTCGATTTCATTAAAACCCGAGTTTTATCAAATGTACCTTAGGCAAAACCTTTTAAAATTGACATATTATTTCACCTAAAGACCTTGCCTAAGTGTTGGAAAAGAAAGAAATTGAAAAAGATAGGTTTTTGGGGCCAAAAGGCTTAACCGGTCGAGGCTCTGGCCAACCGGCTCAACCAATTGGGGAACCGGTCGACCAGTTGCCCTTGTTCGATCGAGGTCCAGTTGAGAAGTGCCAAAAATACTCTCTCTCGTCTAGTAGCTTCTTCTTCCCGGTTGAGGTTCACCCCTTCCCGGTTGAGTTCCGGTTGATGTCCGGTTGAGGCAACGGTAACCTGTCAAGCATTAAATGCTCCAACGGCTAGTGAACCGATCGACCCTTAGCTCGACCGGTCAAGGCTCCCTTTTGCTGTTTTTTATTCCCGAGCTTAAAAACCTATAAATTGAGAGATCCACTTCATTTATGAACAAGAAAACACTTGGAATCAATTGTCTACCTACCTATTCTTGACCAAAAAAACTCTATTTTCTTTCTTAATGCATTAATCATTAAACTTGCATATCCTTTTAGTGCACTCTTGTGTGTCACCTAGTTTGATCTTGTAATTTGAACTATCGCTTAAGCCTAGGTATGAGGGATTCATCCTTTGTAAAAACTGATGTTTAAAGCCTTCAATGAGGTTTGAATCTTGAGAAATTGGTAATAGTCTTGATTGCCGGAATCAAGGTGTAAGGAAAGATTGGAAGCTTGGTTGAAGCTTCAAGTTAAAATGGAACCCTCACTCGATGGAGATTTGAGGAGAGTGGACGAGGCAAGGAAGTGGTGAAAACCACTGATAGAAACTGAGTTTGAATTCTCTAACTCTATCTCTTTATTTTTGTCTAT
Organism: Vitis amurensis; assembly: GCA_037355405.1. Classification (NCBI taxonomy): domain Eukaryota; kingdom Viridiplantae; phylum Streptophyta; class Magnoliopsida; order Vitales; family Vitaceae; genus Vitis; species Vitis amurensis. Next base: position 11,853 of record JBAPGN010001884.1, on the reverse strand, counting down.
ATTGTGCTGAAACTTGTTTGTGTCTTGAAAAGAATTTAAAAAAACTCGAATTCACCCCCCCCCCCACCCGCTCACTCTTGCTTGGGTGTTTTTTAAATTAGCATTAGCTTTATTTTCTCGATTTGGTATCAGAGCTAGACCTTTTGGTTGAGACTAATAGTCTAAGAGGAAATGTCTATTCTATCAAGCTCTCTCTCAAGCATGAAAATTTTTGCAAAACATAAAGCTCATTTTCTTATGGAGAACAGGACTATCCTATTGAAAACTAAAATGACTTGAGTTTTGTACAATCAATTGCCGATTTAGACGTATGGGATGAAATTGAAGAACGACCCAAATGTTTCCCTACTAAGACTAGTTGATGGAGATCTTGGCTTCCAAACCAAGAGAATAAAATGAGCTTGTAGGGAAAGAAATTTTTCAATAAAGTGCTAAGGTTGTTTTACTTTGTTGCAATGTGCTATGGAAAGAATAAATTATAATAAATTTTAGATGCAAATCAGCTTAAAGAATTTGGAGATTTACTTGAGAATAACCATAAAAGAACAAATAGGTGATAAGAGAAAATTAATTTACTTGTTCCAATAACTATGAAATTCTGTTTTTCAATGAAGAAAATGAGACTATTTGTTGAGTGATATTACTAGGTTCACCGACATTGTCAATAGTCTTGAAGCTTTGGAAAAACCTACAAGAATTTGGAGGTGATGAAGATATTGAGGTCTCTACCATCAAAGTGGGCATACAAGTCACACAAAATTCGAGTAGAACAGAAAGACTTTGACTAGCTATTTGAAGAGCTTCTATAGGCATGTGATGACAAGTGAGATTGAATTGCAAAGAATCTCACAAGAGGAGGGTTGAAACAAAAAGAAGAAGTGCATAGTTCTCAAAAAAAGCTCACAAACAAGGAAGAAGTTAAGATGTTGAGAAGAAAAACAAGTGGGAATTTTTAGCCTCTCATCACATGAGAGACTTAACAAATACATGGGACTGGAAAAGTTTAACAGGAAGAAAATTCACCTCTAGAAGAGACTTTCTAAAAGAATCCTCATTTTCATGTGACAAGGAGAAAATGGGAAGAGAAAAGAGATTTGGTGTGTTTCAAATGCAAAAACTGGGACATATCAAATATGATGGTCATCTCTGCAAAAAGTGAGCCAAAGAATGAGAAAAGGCAATTTGATGGCCATTGGATGAAAGTGTATGAATCTCTCGTGAATAAAGAAAGGTAGAAAAAGTCGGCAGAACATGTGCTTCAGTGGCAATAGGATGGATCTTGAGATGAGGTAAAGCTCTAACTTTTAGTGATGAAAATATACATGATGTTTTTGAAGAACTTATGTGAGGATTGAAAACTTAGTTTTGAAATAATTATTTTAAAAAGAAATTCAAGAACTGGAGAAGTGAAGAGAAAAAATTTTCAATTTGTCTGAGAATATTAAAACTCATCTGAAAGAAAAATGAGATTTTGGCGAAGTGATAAATAGTTTTGAAAATATGAAAATGAATGGTTACCTCCTCTCTTTTCAATTTTCTCTTGTGGACATCAAAGATTTTGAAAATGATCTTAGCTAGCTAAAATTAGTGGTTTTGATAAACAAGGATGAGATTCAATCCTCAAAGAATCAAAAGTATATTTTAAAAATTATTTTGTTAAAAGAATCTTTAAGTGCAAGTCGCTTCTACTACTTAGCAACTTTTGTGGACGAATTGAGGGCATAGTTAGTAACACATGTCCGCTTAAGAAATGGGACTCTCAAAAGAATTCAAATGCTAAGGTTAGAATGTTTGGACTTGAGAAATCACAGGTCCTAACCCTCAAGGACCCAAAAGAATATAGGTATAATCAAGCTTGAATTTTATTTTGTAGGTGTTAAAGAAGGAAAGTGTTCTTGGATAGTATGCTCCAAAGAGATACGTGACCAGGATGAATCCAAGTTTTGCTTTCCTTATAAAGATAAATGGGAGGATACGTTACATGGAGACATGCAAAAGGAAGGATCATTGGATCAGTAGGTAACATTGGGGTAATAGACACATCCTCTCTTATTGAAATGTTCTTATTAGTGGATGGTTTAAAATATAATCTTTTAAGCATTAGTCAGACTTTGTGACAAGAGGTGTTTTTTAAAAAAAAAGTAAATTTGGGAAGCCCAAAAAAATCCTCAAAATATTCCATCATCAAAAGATATTCAAAATGAGTAAAACCATCTTCAGGGTCATGAGATTGGATAATGTTATGCTATAAATATTTCAAATATTGATGGACATGATGGTGTGCTTTTTCAAGCATTGCTGAAATCAAAGTTGGTTGTGGCATTAGGAGGCTTGGATGCATTGCTAACATGGAGCTCTATTTCCCCCTCAACGCGTCAACAAAGATGAATTGTTAGGCCTTCGCCAAAATAATATTTTAAAAATAAAAGTTTAGTGAAGTTTCAAATTGAAAAGTGAAAAATAAAAAATTCTTTATATAAAATGAACTATCTATTTATCAAAGAACATATCTAAGGTCCGGTCTTATTCGAAGGTATAGTAAGATTATCGAGGATTTTATTCTGTCTCACGAATAACATTGATGCATAAGATTTTCTACACTTAAGACAAAGAAGGTCTGTAGAGATATCTCTAATGGCACATGGGATGTAAATTTATTGTGGTGACTTCTCTAAGATAGCACTTGAGTTTTTGTTTTAAGTCAAAAAGATGAAGGCTGTTGTATGGTAGTTTGTCAAAGTTTTTCCACAAGGTTCAAATAAAAAGGTTTTACAATAATTGTATAAGAAGTGATCATGGGAAAGAAAATTTGAAGATATATTGATTGTTGAAGACTATATGGCAATGAAGTATGGTCAGTAACCACAATTTTTTGGCTTTTCCTAGATACCTCGTATATTCAAATAGTGGGGTAGTGTTGAAAAGGAAAAAAGTAGAAATCTGCTTAAGAAAGTGACTAGAGTAATGCGTAAATTGAAAAAAATTTGACTCAAATAATTCATTAAGGCTGAGGCGTTTAAGGCACTTTTGTTATGATTTTTAAATAGATGATATTTGATTGAGGGCCCATTCTTGAAGAGAGACTCTATGAGCTATTGGGAAAACAAGAAATCCAACATTCGCTATTCAAAGTCTTTGGGGTGCAAATGCCTTTATATTAAACGCCAAACAATCTTGGAAAATGTGATGCAAAATCGGATGTTGGAGATTTGTTTCTTGGATGAACTCAACTTAAGTAAAACCTTGTAAAGTTTGTTAACAAGAACATGGGTTGTAAGAGGAGATCCATCATAGTATGTGTTTAGAATAGGAACATTCTTTGCCAGAAAATGAGAGAGTTTGATGATGATCTAGTTGGAGACTCCATGGAAATTAAGATTGATGATAGAAAGGTCAGAGAAAGAAGTAAGTTGGAGAGGAGTCCTAAGAAAGCAAGAATCATTGCACTACCCCCTCTCAAACAATGTTGCAAAGGTGATCAGTCAAGACCATTCCTAAAGATTGGAAGTTGGTCATCAACCATCACAAGATCAATTAACAGGTAATCCATGCTAGGGGGGTAAGAACTAAATTCATCTCTTAGAAATATTTACAATAACTTGCTTTTAGTTTCTAAATGAACTAAAAAGTATAAATGATGCTCTAGTTGATGGAAATTGGTGATTGCTATGCAAGAAGAATAATGGCGATTGAAAGATGAAGTATGGGAATAAGTGCGCAAGACCTTCAAGAGCAGAGTGTTATTAGAAGCTAGATGGGTCTTTAGAAAATAAAATGGTGAAACTGGCATATTGTTGAGAATAAAGCAGATGGTAGCCCAAGGATTTTAATCAAGAAGAAGGGATAGAATTATGAAGAAACCTTTTGCTACGTAGCCTAGAATTGAGAGCATTAGGATGCTACTTTGCATTTGCATGTTTTAAGAGAACTTTGAGTTTTATATCAAAATGGTATGGTACGGTAAAAGAGTGCTTCTTGAAGATGACTATTTATAATGAAGAGGTGTATGTTGAACAACCCGCGGGTTTTGTCAAGTTGTAAATTTCCTAATCATGGGTTTTTTAATAACTTAAAAAGAGACATTTATAGTTTGGAAACAAAGCAAAGCTAGAGCTGGTATGAAAGATTGAGTAATTTATTTTTGAAAAAGGCTTTTAGAAATGGGAAAATTGACACAACTCTTTTAAGGAGAAACTGAAAGAAAGAGTGACATCTGCTTTAGTGCAAAATATAGTTGATGATTTATTTTTGGGAGCTCAAATGTCTCTTCTTTTGTGAAGAATTTTTAAATTGGCAGCATAGGTGAGTTTTCGAAATGAGCTGATGGGAGAACTTGACTTGCTTTCTTGTGACTTCAAATAGTAGCTAAAGAAAGAACTTCATCAAGTCAAGCTAAAGTATGATAAGACAATTTCTCAGAAGGTTAACAGTGGAAGAAGCCAAAAGCATGAAGATCCATGATGCTTATCCATCAGCTTGACAAAGATAGAAGTAAGTCCAAACATTCAACTATGTATAGAGGCATGATAGTTCCTGCTATAGTTTGACCACTAGTGATACCGACATCATTGTTGTAGGTGTATGCTTGTGTGCTAGATTTCAATTTTGTCATAAAGAATCTTAACTTAAGTGCTCGGAAACGATTCTTAGGATTATTGAAAGGGATAAGTGGATCAAGGCTTATGGGATCCTAAGGGTGATGGAACTTTGAATTAATTGGATTCTCGGATGCTAAACTTTGCCGATTGAATAGTTGAAAGGAAAAGCGACTAGTGGCACTTTGCTCATTTCTAGGACACTCACTGTTTTCATGGTATAGTAAGAAGCAAAATTCGGTACATTGTACGCGAAAGCCGAATGTTGTGCCAAATCTTTGATAAGACAAACACTTAGATGATTTTCAAATATTTTTAGCATCGTTACTTAAATGTGATAACACTAGGCATATAACATTTTCAAAAAATCCCGGTGCAAATATCCTTTAGGATAAGCTATGAGAAATTAGAGCACCATTTTCTACACGTGACATGCACAAAGGAGCATTACACATGGAATTTGTAAGCGAAAAGCTAACTGCCGATATTTTTACAAGAGCTTAATGAAGAGAATTTGTGATATTAGATAGAAAATTAGGGTAATTTCATTTTCTGATCAAAGATGAATTGCTTGAGAATTTCTTGTGAATATACCGGTTATATTGCATGGAATTTCATATCAATATGCATCAAATGTCAAATACTCTTAGGAAAAAGGTGCAAATGTTTTTACCAAAATAAAATTCCCTTGCATGGACTAAAAAATTGCGGATTTCACACTGAACATGTAAGGGGATGAGTCAGAGATCAAGAAAAGCACAAAAAAAATGACAGTTGACCAAAGGGCGTCGATGGGATCATGACCGTTGATTTCGGATTCTCGGGGCTAGGAGTTTAAAGAGCCTCCCGCGCTTCATTTTCTCCACTATTATCCTCATTTTCTTGAAGACTCTTCACATTCCCGCTTCTAGAGGCTAGTTTGGGCAAGATCTTGGACCAATTTCAAGCGCTGGAGTTGTGATGTTTTGGGACATTTTGAGGCTAGGGTTTGATCTAGAAACTAGGTTCCTCGTTTTGGGAGTGTGTCTCTTTGACGCGTGCGCTCAGGCCAGGTTCAGCTCCATTTCTGTGCGCTTAGGGCTTCTGGTTGGGTTTCATTCTCTCTTGTTTGGGTTTGTTCTCTCTTCTAACTTCATTTCTTCATTTTCTGCTTTTCTGATGGCGCTTAGGAGAAAGACAGTGCCTCTAGGGCTCAGGGCAACGCCCTACTGAGCCGTCTCAACCTGATCAGATCGAGGTTCGCCGAAAGGCAAGTATAGGAACGGACCCTATTCATTTTGTCGAAGAGTATAGAGATATATAGCGAAAAATTCGCCGAAAGAATTCGTTCAGGAGAAGTATCATTTTCTCCAACTTCAATCACTTATTTGGGTTTGATAAAGCATCTTTAGTCGGAGGGAATGGCTGACAATTGTGATGATTTCTGAGCCTAATCCTTCCAGGGACTCTGGTGTGTGCCATTTTATTCACGGTGACCTTATGGAGTTGAGGATCGATTCAATTTGTCACATGTTAGATTCGGTGTGTGAGATAGAGTGAGCCAAGAGCAGTTTGCCGCAATTTTGAATCCCTTCAGTTGGACTCGCGGGTGTAGATCCAAGGTTTGCCACTATGTCCGGGTTTCGAGCCTAGAGAGCTTTATTCAGAGGTTGTATAGGCCTTGTAAGCGCATAGGGGATGGTAAACAATTGTGCAACAGCTTGACGGACCAGCTGAGTTATCATGCACATGATCTGCTCCATTATTGCAAGTAGGCAAACATGAACCGAGGTCTTCCTACCTTTGAGGCATTCATTGTGGACTCAATTCTGATGGGGAAACGGAATTCATGGTGGGTTCTGATGGATGGATCCAGATGCCTCTCTTGCTGCGAGAGGGCATGACCGAGTACTCTTGATCTACACCGCTTTCTTACCAGAGATATTCAAGGATTCCAGGGTTGATTGAGTAAGAGACAAAACTTCGAGGCCCTATCGTTTATGACACTTATGGATGAGCAGTCCTAGGGCGGATGAAATTTGAGAAAGGCCCGATGGCTCCTAGGTTAGGAGAGCTGAGCTGGGAACTCTCCAGCAGAGGCAGGAGTAGGGAAAATGCATCGGAGTCAAGGAGAGGCGAGATTAGAAGAAATGGAGGTGGGTTGGACCTTGGAGGTGGACTTTGAACAGGGAGGGGCCTGAGCTTGACATTCTGTCTCCACCTCAATTAAGAGTGTATTCATTTGAGGACCACAGTTCTTAGAGCCTAGATACTTGAGTCTCTTACACGCGGGACATCCTTTCAGCATTTCATTCGTCGAGCTTTCTCACACAGAGATACCATCTTAGGCACCGTTCATGCTCCTGATCATGCGCCTTGGATGGATTTATTTGCCGAGATCAGCTCACTTACACTCGTATGGAGGATGCCATAGGTTAGATAATGGATTCTCTCTATGAAGGATCCACTAGATAAGTTCAACTGGCTTCACTTCTAGTTTGAATGCATGTTCGCAGCAAGAAGGATTTGAGCGTAGATGGATCACGTCAAGCCTACATTAGAGCATGCTCAGCAAAGTATTGAGCGCATTGAGAGTCACCAGAAGAGTCAGCATGAGGAGATGATGGCTTACCTCCGCTCCATGTTTCCACCTCCTCAGCCTTGATTCAGCATCGAGACCCCCTTCGTTTCTTTTTTATTTGCAAAGTGAGAGATATTTTAGGATCTAAGGTGCCTAGTACTTGCATATCATTATATAGCATCTGCTTGGTTTAGCTTTATCTCGTACATTTGATTATTACTATATATGATATGCTATTTTTCAGTATAACATTGTTTCCTATTGAAAATTTGCTGTCTTGTTTAATCTGCAGTTTTAAATCATAAATTTTTGAATTGATGATCATGATGGTCTTTGGAGGGGGAGATTCTTGTTTTCTCCTAGTAATAACCGAGGTTTGTCATCATAAGAAAGAGAGTGGAGATTGTTAGCCCAAGGGTTTCCTCTTAATGGGTTTGATGATAACAAACTATGTTAAGGGACTTATTGTTTAAATGGTTAAAGAATTTCAGGTAATAAATTTGGAAATTCATAAAATGACATAATAGATTACAAGATCAAGATTTGGGAAGATTTTGATCATAGAAACGAATATAAGATGAATGCATAGGTGACTTGAGATTTTCATTCCATTTCATCGCATCTTAGAAAACTCCGTTTCCTTAAAACTTCGATTTCATTAAAAACGCGAGTTTTATCAAATGTACCTTTAGCAAAACATTTAATTGACAGTATTATTTTCACCTAAAGGACCTGCGTAAGTGTTAGAAAAAAAAAGAAATTGGAAAAAGATAGGTTTTTCGGCAAAAGTCTGAACCGGTCAGCCTAGCCAATCGCTACTCAACCGGTTGGGGAACGGTCCGTCGATTGCCCTTTGTGGTCGAGGAGTGCAAAAAATCTTTGCTCACCAATAGCTTCCTTTGTCCGATGAGGTTCACCCTTCCAGTCGATGTCCGGTTCGAGGCAACGTAATCCTGTCAAAACATTAATTCTCCCATACAGGTTAGTGAATCCGGAACGATGCCCTTAGCTTGTAATCGTCGAGGCTCCTTTTTTGTTTTTTGATCCCCCAAGTCTATAAACCTATAAATGAGAGCCACTTCATTTATCGAACAAGGAGAACAAACTTGCAATCAATTGTTCGGAGTCCGTTATCTTGTTCTTGACCAAATAGCTCTATTTTTTTTAGTCATTAGATCATCACTGCATATCTATTTAGTTGCACTCTTGTATGTCATCCGCTAGCTTTGTCTTGTAATTTGACTAGTCCTTAAGCTAGGTTGAAGGGATTCATTCTTATAAAACTGAATGTTAAAGCTTAGAGGTTTGATCTTGGTAAGAGATTTGTGTAAGAGCATATTGGAAACTCGAAGATCAGTGTAAGAAGATTGAAGCTTGGTTGTAGCTTCAAGTTAGTGAACCCTCACTCGGGTTAGGGATTGAGGAGAGTGGAGTAGCAAGGGAAGTGTCGAACCACTATAACCCGAGTTTTTGAATTCTCTAACTCTATCCTCTATTATTTTTGTCTATACTTGTCTTGAACTTGGTTGTGTTTTGAAAAAGTTGTAAAGAACATAATTCAGCCCCCCCCCCCTTTTGGTGTGTTTTCTTGAATTAGCATACCTTTATTTTCATCATATAATATATGATATATTTAAAAAAAATGTCAAACAACTCGAACGATTTTGTTTGAAAAACTATTAACAATTTTTTCGTTCTCCTTACCATCGTTGTACTCAATTTTTTTATTGATATATTAACAGCAGTTTTGCGTAATCGTCAACTTGCTCATATCATTCGTATCACATGTTATTTCACCGATATCTACTAACATAAAATAAACCAGAACATTTCAATCCTTGCTTGAAGCTTATATTGTGGATTAATGTTAGAAAAGGAAAAAAGTCAGGAGAAAATGTCTTATTTGATTCCTTCAAGAGAAATATATATTATTATATATATATTGAAAAAATAATGTTGCATGTTTATTGTGATCGGAAAAAATAAAAAGAAAAATAAAAAATTATTTTATTATACTTATTTTAAAATATTTTTAAGTTAATAATAAAAAATATTTTTAGTATTTTATAAAAAATGAAAGACAAGAGTGTTTTTACAGTTACTTTTTAAAAATAAAAAAGAAAAAAATTGATAAATTATTTTTAAAAATAAATTGAAAATATTTTTTAAAATAATTTTTCTGATTTTGATTTATAAAATTGTGAAATTCATTATATAATATTGATCAAAATGTTAATTTAGGCTTAATAAGGAATACAAAAAATTTTTATTATAAAATGAAACGTTTTTAGTAATTATAATAGTAATATTATTAATAAAATCATAAATTATTATGCATTTTTACAAATAAATAAAATTTAAAAGAAACTTTTTAATTATATTGGCTATGAAATAGATATTTAATATATCAAAAATGATATTTTTTTTTGTTAACAATAAATATTTAATAATTGTTAATAAATTTTTATTCAAAAATGAAATTTTTAAAAAATAATGATTACTTTTAACGTTAAATGGTCAGATTTTGTTAGCATTTACACATTTAGTACCATTATAACAAATTATTATAAAATGCTTTTGATTTAATATGCAATTAGTTGGATTGGTTTTTTTTTTTTTTTTTTAATTTAAAATTGTTCTTAAGAATGTAGAAGAAATTATAATGGAATTTAAATTATTGATTATATCTCACTTAATTTAAAATATATTTACCTTGATAAAATATAGTTGTAAGTTATAAAAGAAATAATAAAGTTATGACTTATAATAATTTCATATTTTGAATTTATTATTTTGTAAACTCACGATATGTTTCTTATTTGGTTTTTATAAATTTATTTTTAAAGTCAGTAAAGCTCACCTATATTTGAAGTTCATTTGAGAAAATTTATAAAAATATATGCTATGATGGCAAAAAAAAAACAAAAAAAAACAACAACAACAACAAAGTTAATACACACAAATTTAATTTATAGAATTTTGGATTAATTGGTTCATTATTTGAGTTTCAAATTATTCTAAAAAATTACTAAACTTATTAATGAATCCAATGCATTAAGTCTTACTCTCTTTAGAGTCTATTTGTCTTTGAAATTATTTTTAGAAAATATGGTTTTATGTAGAAGAGAAGTAATAGAATTATTTTGAATCAATTTTTATCCATAAAATTTATGGTATCGTTGAGTCATATTTGAGTTTCATAGGTGTTTTTAAAAATTATTAGACTGCAATGCATTAGGTCTTGCTTAATTTGGAGTCTACATATTTGTCTAGTAAAAAGAAAAATCTTAACAATAAGATTCTATACAAAAGAGTAACAATAAAGTCACTTTAGATCACTTTTTGTCTATAATTTTTTTGTATTAATTGGTTTATTATTTGTGTTCCATTTGGGGAAAAAAAACTACTAGACTCAATAATGAACTCAACATGTAAAATCTTGCTTGATTATGAGTCTATTTACCTATAAAAAAGAATAAAAAAATTATGGTTCCATTTAGAATAGAAAAAATAAAATCATTCTTGATCAATTTTTATCCATAAATTTCTAGTAATGATTGATTTACTATTTGAGTTTAAAATGTTTTTTTTTTATTAAATTCATTAATAAATCTAATGCATTAAGTCTTGATTTAGAGTTTACTAGCCTAGTGGTTTTTTTCTTGTTTATTGCAAAAGTGTGATTAAATGCAAAGAAGAAAGTAGCAAAGTCATTCAAAATGAATTATGACCTGTAACTTTCTTATGTTAATTGGATTAGTTTTGAGTTTCAAATTATCTTAAAACATTAATAAATTTCATATACAAGTATTATTAGATTAGAATCTATTTGCCCTAATGAAAAATTTAGAGAAGTTGAAGAAAATTCACAAAAACACATGTAATTCAAAGAAAGATCATATTTGAGGATTTTTGGTATTGGTATGAGGTAGTGAAAAGAGAATATTAGAAAGAAGATATCATATTTTTACATTAGTGCTGCATTTTTGGTTTTGTTTGTTTTTCTCTTGTTTCTTTATTTTTCAAATCCTTATGTACAACTTTTAAAACTTAGGACTATTTGTATATTTTTGAAAAACAATTTTTGAAGAATTAATTTTTGAGTAATTTTTAAAAAAATAGTTTTCTAATTTTTGTAAAACAAAAGTTGCTTAGAAACTTAAAATGTTTTCTTAACCAATTTATATTTTAATATTAAAAAAATAATTTTAGTATGTAATGTTTTATTTTATTATTCTATATGTTTGTTAAATTTATTTTTAAAAATAGTTTAAGAAAACAAGTAATAACAATAGAAAGAAACTAAAGTATAATCTGCGGTGAAGAACCCTATTTTTTTTTTGAAGACAAAAATAAAAAATAGGCTTTTGATTGTGCAAACATGTTCTAATATTTTTGCTTCTGGAGAATTATAAAACTGTTCTATAAAAAACAGTTCCAACTGGTTCTTATAATATTATAAGATTGTTCTTTGTGATGATTTTTGGTTTTCTTGAAATTATTTCTAAATTTAATAATGGCCGCAACCATTGTGATGAATTTGTTAAAAAGAAAAGAAAATGTTTTTAAATCTAAATGGTTTTTTCTTATCTATAAAAGGACTTTATTTGATGAACTTGATTAGAAGTTAAAAATACAGTAAAAAAATAATTAGTAGGAATGTATTTCTTTAATAGGGTCATTTTAAGGTAAATAATG
>JBAPGN010001883.1:0-15768 GCA_037355405.1 Vitis amurensis | reverse complement strand
CGGCAGCGCAGTGACGGTGCCATTCTGGTTGACTTGGACTGGGTAACTGAGCAAATGCCCTGGAAGCTCTGTCTCCAGCGTGTCACTTGAATACGCTCTCCAGTTCCTCTCAGCAGACTCGTTTACTACTCTCACACATTCCACGCTTTCTGGATGGAGGAAGGAGGCATCGTGCCCACCAAGGTGCTCATACCATAACGCCAATCGAAAACCATGGATCGCACCCCTCCCCCTCTCCTCGGTTGCTGCTAAATGATGTGGCTGGTACCCTCCCATGGCTATCTCTGTGTCTCTCCCACCATCCATTGACCTCTGGTTGATGTTGGCGGACCCAATGATTATGTACTCATCGTCCACTGAAAAAAAACAAACACAAACACACGTGAACATAGTACCGCAAAGAATGCAAGTTGAAGGAAATAGAAGCTGCAGTTATGACTTACCTATCATCATCTTTGAATGAACATAGATCATGAAACGCCGAGACTGCTGAGCTCTCATGTAATCACTACCCTCTGCTGGTTTCTCTTTAGGCTTATATTCATCGGCATTGATCAGCTCACGGTTGCCAAGGCAGAAGAATGTTAAATAGTCCCTCGGGTTTGCGTGGATTCCCCTGGCTTGAAGAGCTTGGACAATATCAGTATACATCATTTCCATTGTTCTCCTCTGCCAATCTAATATTGCCTGAACGGAAGCGCTCTCGGGTATGCCTTCTGGCCACAGTGGGATTACAATGTAAACAGTGAACCTCTCCCCTGCCTCAATCTTGCTGACAATCTTTAGTGAGAGCTCCTTGGGTATGAGATTCAATGCATTTATATCTTCAACCTTGATGTCTTTTGCAGCCCAGTCAAAGGAGCTTCCAATGAAATACTGATTCTCGATGTAAATGAAATGCCTTGCCCGTCGAATGGCGTTGATATAAGCATCCTGAATGCTTCTGTCGATGAGACTATTCTTTGCAGTAATAAGGCCACGATCTGCTGCCTCTCGGGGCTTTTCAGGGAAGGGAAAAGCAGCAGCCCCGCCATCAATGGATCTGAATAGCTGAACATTCCATGTTTCAGGGTCTTCCAGTGTGGTAACTGGGGATGGGCGGATTGTGATTTGTTCAAGCTTGCTCAGTGGAAAAAGACCATCTTCTCCGACTTGCTTCCTCCACCTCTGCTCAAAGTTATACAAGACATCCCAAGCAACAGCGCCTTCTAGCCTGCAATGAATATCATGCCAGGGCTCCCTTGGTCCACCTTTGGTGATGGAAGCTCCCGGGAAATTGGGCTGATGGAAATCATCATGATGGATTGTGCCCAAAGTCCTGAACAGGGGATGTTCTTGTGTGTCATATCGCCCACCACAAAGATCAATGCCACCAACAAAACTCACAATCCTCCTCTTCTCGTACCCTATATCAGCCATTTCGCTGTCTACCACAACTGTTTTCTGATGATGAGTAAACATAGTAGAAGTTTCAAATCCCTGAACTGTACTTCGTCCCTTAGTCAGACAAAATAATCAAAAGGAGGTCAGCCAGAGAACTCACGCACCTTTTTTGTGTCCGCACGAGAAGTAATTCCGAGTTTTCTTTGAACATGGTTTCCATCAAGCCATCCTTCTTTAGCGCCTCAACTGAAGTTTGTCGCCCAAAAATAAGAGACATAAAAGGACTAACCTCACACCTTGAGACATACCTCGTCTTTATGTCATATGAGGCAAATTCCCTCAATTGTTTGGTATCATAGAATCTGAGCAAGGAATTAGGAGGCTATTTGCGCATCACACGAGAGAATGGTACTTACTAAAAGAGCGTAAACATAAACCACACAAATGTAACCACATATCCATATCATTAGATTATATAAGAAAATGAGTAGAGAGAGAGCACAAACTTTAATTCAATACACATGTATAATAATATTTAAACTAAAGAATTAAAGATCAACAAATGTATTTACTAAAAAATGTCCTCCCAAAGCCTGTGGTAAATATGAAAGCCTTCCTCCCGTTACAAAAGAAGGGAATCGAAAGAGCTTTAAAAAATCTTACCGCCAGGAGTGGACATGGATCACACATTCTGGTAGAATTAAAAACACAAACTTTATTTCAATATATGAAAACTTTGCAACCCTGCCTCTGCATGAAGAATGTGCAACGGACTCCCCAGACTAGGATATATTTAAACTAAGAATTTAAAAATCAACAAATGTATTTAAACGAAAAACGAATAATATATAACCTATTTTTCAGACAACATATACTGCGCATGATTTTATGGCAAATGAAACAAAAACTGATTCAATATGAATTTAAATAAAAGAGTGCAAACTTTCAACACGATAGAATCTAGAATGGCCCGAAATATTTATTTAAAGCACTTAAAAATCTGTCTTCATCCAATATCTCCACCTCAGATCAAGTATTCTACAAATGTCCCACGAGATTTGACCAATTTGGATGCCTTCTAAAAAGGACAATAGCCTCTACCAATCACACACAGTCTTTTACTCAAGGTCATTCGCCAATAACTAGTAAATACCTACATAGTATAGAATTGTGAATGAAAAAATGATTTGAAGCACAAATGTAAATCCTGTGGGCACGTATAATATACTGAAAGAGAAACATTACCAGAGACAACAACCTAGAGTGGGTTAGGCTATTGGTCAAAAACCAAACTTTATTACAATATGTGTTTACTATCTCTAGTACTAGTCGCGCCTACCCTCAGAATGCCTTTTCACAAAGATCGTCCACACTAAAGCATTTTGTTCAAAATCTAGAAAAAGATCCGTTAATTAAAGTCAGAGAACCAATCTAATTGAGGCACTATCCAAAACACAACTATTAATTCCAATATGATTATTGTAAAACTAAAGCATACTCAATGAAATTAAAATCAACAAAGTCAATCTCATAAGAGAGAAAACTTAATAGATGATATAAAAAGTTATCTTAAGAAAAACCATAGTTATCTAAAAAATCAGGAACATCAAAACATTCTCGAAGACCTGATCTAAAAGTAACCAATCTTACTATTAGCTCCCCTAACATCTTTTGAGGTAAATTTGTCCTGCTTGTCTGCACACTTTATCTAACAAGAAAACTATAAGCAAAAGAATGTTAAACTCACAACATCTTAATGTAGATTATAGTTAATAGAACACATGAATTGTATTTTATTTATTATTAAATACAAAGCACATACAACACAAACTTAAATGAAAAGCTCATATCAGAATCAGTTCTTATATCATTTGTAAGGCTACTATCAAATCCCTATTTAATGTACTGATTAATCCCCGTAACTAATTCTGTTAACCAATCAACTTTCCCGGCATTAAAACATGTCTACACAATTAAGAGCAACCACTAGTCATGGAATCCAAAACTTTTTCCCTATTCAGAAATGGAGATCACATTATAAATATATTCAAACTGTAAAACTAGAAGAATCAAAGCATGTGTTAAAAACACATATGTCAATGCTCCATATGATAACTAACTACACAATTCACCGAACTTTTATACATAATAAAAACTACTTTAAATTGTCCAATTTAATCTCATATATAATGCAAGCGTTTAGAACAAAATAACAATTGTTAATTTCACAAAATAGCTGATTAAATTGTTAAAAACTAAGAACTAGATCAGCATGTATTTAAAAACTAAAATAATAAATCAAACCTCATATTAAGATTCGATAAATAATTTTTATAACATACGAACATCAGAGAGACATTATTTATTCATAGAATTTCAGTATTATATTTAAACTTAAAGAACTAAAGTCAACAAAATGATTTAGAATTCACTCTATAGATAAAGTGACCCACACATTAACAACATACTACACCGTCCAGAAAATTAGTAGACTTAAATACAAAAACTAGTCAAATATGGTGGCTAAGGCGATAACTTGGAGTATTCGAAGTCAAATTCAAATATGATTAATGCAATGACACAATCATACAAACAAGAATCTCACAGCCTATCGATGAAGCACTAGGTAAAAATCGCAATATCGTTGAAACAGCACACTAAATACAAAATTAAAACAAATATCAGAAAAGACTATACAGAAATATGAAAATTATTCCACTATAATCTTACTTAACTTTTATATCCAATAGGGGAACTTTAACTGTGCAAAAACCGTAAATAGATAAAATTAATCAACAAATATATTTAAACTTTTTAAAGTTGTTAAACTAATTAAAGAATTAAAATCGAAAAACCCAACACGGAGACCCTACTTGCAAATGTAGTATTGAGAGAACGACAAACTTTTCAAAACTTTATTGTCTCACTCGTGATTTGGAGTATGCCACACTAAAGAAAATATAGAGAATTGGAAGGAATATATACAGAGACAGATCAATGTACTTAAACCCTTAAGATATTAAAATTCTCGACAAAACAAGACCTAACATATATAGATAGGATAAATAAACACAAACCTGACATTTGAAGAGAAAATCTAAAGTCTCATTTCTTTGCGAAAGTATATAAGAATTGAATTCTTATGGTTTAAACGCTAAAGAATTTAGAGTGAAGAACGAGTTCTATATAGAAGAGTAGTAATTATGTGTTCTAAACTAAAACAAGCCTTAGACCTTTTCACATTGCTTATCTCACAAGACAAAGCACGACATTTGGATATTAATTACTACACAACAACACACAATGCGTTGACTTACTAACTCACCAGATTTTCCAATCTGACTCACTGCTATACATCATTAAGTAAATTACTGCTAAACAAAGCATGAAAATTAGATAAACGGAAATAATGGTATTTAAACTAAAAACAAATTGTACGAGATCCTCATAGATAAAAAAAAAGGCAGTGAATATGTCTAACAAAGGTGACAGAATAACACACCTTATCACAATATCTGTTCTTATTTTCTAATACTTCGTTGAATTTTTTATTTTTATATCCTTTTTACTTATCCACACTGATATTTCATGAGAGCAATATTTCTAATAATTTTTTATGGGCTGGGCTTTGTAAGCCCTATAGCTAAAACCCATCTTATTAATATCAACCTATACCAGAATTAAAAATAAAACTAATTTGGAATAAAACAAACTTTATGGTACAAGTTTAATTTTAAAAGTTAAAAACAAAAGTAATTATATTAGATTATCTATTTAACTAAAGAACATACATATATCAACAATGAGACAACACTGTATTGATATGTGAAACTAATAGAGACAAACAAATTAAATCAAAAACTATTAGAGATATATTGAAATAAATTCAAACACCAAAATATAAAATATAAATGCACAAATATATATGATGTTAAGTATACCGTATGATATCGTAATATGTGAACAAACAAATAATATTAATATAAAGAACTAAGAATCAACAATTGTATTTAAAACTAAAACAAATAAAATCAAAACTATTAAATTTTATAGTTAAAAAAAATTGCCACAGACCAAAAATAAATGATTCCCACGAAATGTAAATATCAGAGATATAATAATTATATACAACACTAAAGAAGAGAGATTATTAGGTTCGTAATGTGAGTATCAAAGTGCAAATACCTTTATTAAATTTAAACTATGAAAATTAATCCCAAATCATGTCCTTTTAAAAAATCAATGACTATAATTTTAAGAGGTATTATAAAACACAAACTATTTTATTCCATGAAATAAATGGGTTTTGGATAAGGTGCTGTCCTTTTCATTTGAAAATTTTCATTAAATTTACATTATATTTATTAATAATATCATAACTAACCACTCCAATAAGACAATGCCATCAAATAAATTTGTCAAACCAAATTACCAATGCAAGTAGAAATTTCCCATATTTGGTGTTAAGGTATTAAGAGAAAGACAGTACTTAAATACACACCATACTAAATTAAAAACTCAACATGCCTAACTAATCCAGTTAACTATTTATATCTCAACTACCATTCCATTAAAAACTAAACCTCTCTATTTTTCTTTCAGATACCAACAAATATGAGTATAAATCAACTTTAGTTATTTCCACACGATACACAATAAGAACCTAAGCACTCAATATCAAACTGTAGCTTACACAGATCAAAAAATGCACACATATTATTAAATTCGTAATATACTGGAAGTCTTTGTGAAAATAGAAGATTAACCGACATTGATTAATACTCTTATTAATTCAATAGATTATTTAAACTCAAAGAATTAAAGATCAACTAATTAATCCTTGTTTAAACTAATAGTAAAACGAGGGTGGTAGACTTGGAGGACATGATTAAGTATCTATGGGAGGAATCCAAACATGGGAAAGCACCAATTTTAGTGGATGGAGACTATTATAATAAACACAAACTTATTCACAAATATGTAATTATTTATCACTAGAAAGACGGAATCTTCAAGAGAATCAAATTCATACATTTACACTCTATGTCAAGACACTCATTTACTATAACAACAGAATTCATAATATCACTAAATCTCAAAGACTAATTTCATCCATCACCGCCGCGAACTTAAAATAAATCACCACATCAGCCACTCTCTTGTGATATTCTCTATCTATTTCTCTATTAGCGATGATGGTGTCTGCTTATTAAAAAAGTATAAAATTGTCCAAAGGAGAAGGTTTAACTAGTGTGAAAGTTACAGTGAGGTGGAGCTCTTGTGTCAGTACAATACCGACACAACTGACTTTTAATCTGAGTAAGAGTTTAAAAACTTCTCCTTCCTTCATAAGAATGGATTAAAAAGTAATTTTAATAAAATAAATATCGAACTGGAAAAGTTTAAAGATAATCTTAATTTTGAGATATTAGTTATATGATAGTAATAAGATGAGTAAACCTTTAAATCAATCGTGTTTGATTATTTGCTTTTTTCTTGTATGGTGAGTATGAGAAAAGGAGCGGTGTTTGTGGCTTTAATGGGAACATATTCGAGAGCGCTGAGCGCCGCGAGATCAATAAACATATATCCAAGCTTTCTAGGACCGAGCAAAAATTACTGATTAAACTAGAGAAATCTCCTATGTACTTGCAATAAAAGACACAATTTTCCGGTGTATATCGCAATGTAATGGAGGTACACGGAGAAGTTAAGGTAGTGCTGGTACTAGAGAGAGAGTGAAGATGACTCCCATTAAATATTCTTTCTCTAATGAGCAAGAGCTCGGTCTGTTGATAATATCCTTACAACCGAAAATGCTGAGTGTAATTTTAGGTAAGACCCTTCACCTATCTAATACTCATACTTGCTTAATAAGATTGGGTTGAAAGGACTTCGCGATCCATCTTATAAATTGGTATGTAAAATTATTTCTTCTTTTTAATTATTCTGTAGACGTGTGGTTATTGGCTTAATTTAATGAGACATGAGGACCCTCGGGTTCAGTGGGTGATGAGAGTTAGCTTAAAGTAAAGAGTAAGAATCAACACTTTTTAAACAAATTAGTAAAATTCCACCTCTCTTTCTAATGAGGAGTGGTGAAGATTTCTGATGAAAATTCTTCGTCACATTTTTTATGAGGCGGTTCACCTGAGGAGGTCGGTTATAGGCTTGAAAACCGGGAATCAAGAGTGTCTATGGATTTTGAGATTAGGAAATATAAGGATGGCCAATTTGGCAAAATACCGATAGAAGACTCTCATACTGTGAGTGTATAAGTCACTATTGAGATTTTAAATCACACTCGATTCTGCAAAATTGTGTTGCGAGTATTATATAAATGAATAACTTTAGTAGAGATATTATTTCTTGAATATTTGTATTATATATTCATGTGATAATCACAAACACATATATGCCAATAGTTAGCCATATGAGTCTTATAACATATTAATGAAATTATTTTTTGTTGCCACTTATACTATTCTCATGAGTTTACATTAATAATTTCTGCAATATCCTTATAATTTTCTTTTGTCATTTATTCATGTAACCTGCTTATCTTTATATTATTGAAAAGCGTGCAATTAAAATTCCCTATAGGTGATATTAACAAATGTTTGAGAAGAAACATAAATGCATAATAATAATACTTTATATATGTTTCTAATCTAAAAATAATTATCATCATAAAATTATATATTAATCAGTACACTTATAGGCTAGGTATATAACAAAAAAAACCTTTTAGAGAAAAGAATACCTGTGCAAAGGCTTAAGATTTAAGCATTTGAGGTAGAACCCTAATATGGGTAGATGCTAGCATATGGACTTTCAATAGGTACTGAGAGACGGTCTTACTCGAACCATGCGGAATAGAATTTTGATCCTTCAGAGAGTTACCTCAATTTAATGAATTTTGATACGACATGTTTGGGGTTAGTTTGTATTGGCCCGCATTGGTAGTGGTATTTTTTATTTTATAGCATGTAAAGGCACACACGAGACAAAGAGATAGAATGGAATTTACATGTTATTTTCTGCACATGTGGCTGGTTGTGTATTAGGTTTGTTATTGTTGTAAAAGAGAGTTAAATGCTCTTATTTAGTTTTCTTGAACTGCTCCAACAGATGGTCACTAGAGGATTATTGATTAGCAAACCCGCTTGCCAATTAAAGTGAAGTTTTTGTATTTTATGTCTTGAAACCAGCATTAAAAAAAGATAGTAAATACTTTCTCAAGAAACTCCTCTAATTGTAACACATATCCGGACTGCTAACGTGTTATGTCTACGTGCTCCAGACACTTTATTCACATAGGGCGAACGCTCGCTATAATGTAAAAGTTCCTCTTCGCTACGAATTGTATTTTCTGAGACTGTATAAAATTTAGAAAAATTTTGTGTGGAATTTGATTTTTTTTTTAGATGCCATGTACTGAATCAGTATCATATATGTATTACTATGTCTATACTGATTCTAATAAATCACATAGATTGAGAGCTATATGTTTTTTTATTTGAGCACAATACAGAGTAATTTCAATTTAATTAATATTATATCACCTTTGAATTGAGGTAAAGGTACATAAAGATTCAAATGGACACCTATTGTTTATGGTATCCATAGAAAAAACGATAGTAGATAGTTTCAAGAAGAAAAGAAATAAAAAGATTTTATTATTTTAATGGGAGGTAAAGTATATAAACAATAAAAAAAATTAAGAGGTTGTGTAAAATTGTATTAATATAATGGATATAATAAATTACTAACAAAAAATACATGAAATATATAGTATTATGAAGGAAATAGGGTATGAAAATTAGGAAAAATAAGAAAATGAATATATGTGTAGAAATTAATATTATGTTTTCCATGAGTAAATGTGGTTTTCTTTTAGTATACTCTTTTTTTTTCTTGAACTATTTCACACAATTTTATCGTTTGTTTAGCATATGTTTGGATGATCCTTTCAAAATAAAAATTGAAACACACCGTCATAAAAGATAAATAAATGCTATACTATATAAGACAATTTAAATATAATTAAATTAAATTTAAATGCATTATTTGTCTCAATCTATTTAACCTTTTATGAGAGAGAGAGTGAAATATAAGTAAATATTAAAAAGGGATTAAGCATTTAGGTATGCTATATTTTTTTTTAAGAGTTTGTTTATATGTGCTAGTGATTTAGAAAATTATATAACTATTCAATTCTATATTTTTATTATTTCAAAAATTTGATATTCGTAATTAGTTTCCAATAAATATGATTAGAGACAAATCTAAATCAAATGGATTGATGGAAAAGGGTATTTATCTGTACTTTGAATGGTTATATAGCCGATTATATTTACAATTTTAAAATATTATAACGTTTCAATATTCTTTGGGAGACAATATTAAATAAATAAAAGTTGATTTTTTTATTTTTGAGAGTTTATCAAATTTTCTAATCTTAAACCAACACAAAAATGTTTATGGGGGATAGATAAAATTTAAGATCCAAGTGTTTGGATTTTTTATAACTAATCCAAGTTAATCATATTGGATTTTAAGATATTACAGAGGTTGTTTACCCGCAGTAGTGTATTAAACAAAGATTATTTTATTTTAACTTCAACATCTTATAATTATTTCATACTAATAATATTAGTTTCGTTAGTTAGATAACTATACTTAAAATATTTTTATTTTTTTTTAAAACAATAAAATTAAGATATCTCATAAATTAAGAAGGATATTTGAGCAGTCTATTTAAATGTGGAGTTTGGGGCACTCTTTAATCTCTACATTGACCAATGCCTGTTCAGCACACACAATAATATTGAGAATAAATAATAATTAAAGTTGTAAAAAACTTGAATATGATAACAAAATAAAACCCTTATTTAAACATAATTTTGATTATTTTTCAATTGGTTTTAAAAATATTTTTAAAAAATCAAAATGTGTAGGACAACAGAGGTATTTATTAAACAAGTAGGGTTATTTACACTTTTTAAATCGGGTTTTCATTTGGTTTTATAATGTTTTATGATTAAAATAAAAAAGCCTTTATTGAGTTTAATAAAAGGTCATGATTATTTTTTAGGTAACTTTTAATTATTAATGAGGTCTAAATAAAATATTTAGTGTTCTTTGGATATTTGCACGATCTTTGTTAACTTGAATTCATTCATTACTCAAAATATAAATATCCAAATAACTAGTTTTCATATAATAAAACTGTTATAAGTCCCAAGAAAAACTATTTTCAAATTGGTTTAAAAACAGTTAGACGTAGAGCAGAGGATTTTAAATATATTGGCTTTTAATCATCTTTATACCATAAAAGCAACTTTTTATTTGCAATATAAGCCGGGAGTTGGCTCTAGGCCCTTCCAACACTAAATTGTAAGCCAATTTGAGTGTAGCTTTGGGATGAGCATGATTGACTCACAAATCTCAAGATTCTCCACGACACTGTAATCCAAGATTTATATTTGTCCCACCGCTTCTACTTACTTTGAGTTTGTTTGCTGTCACTTATGGTAATTGGATATAGGTTTGAAGCTTTCAAAACCAAATACTGTTAACTAGTTGAATCCCTAGTTTCACTGTACTAACCAATAACGCAATTCAAGTAGAAGAAAGCCCAATGGCGCGATGCATAGACAAGTTTGTTGTTGAGAGAGGTTTAAAATATCTAAATAGAGATTCCTTTTCATATAATTTGAAGACAGTTGCTAGTGGGGTTGCCTATAAGCTATATCCAAGGCTGTTAACGTTTATCTGTCAAGCAATTCAATTGAATATTTGGGGGCCAGAATGAAAAGTAACCCAAGTTTGACAGTTGAATGGAATTGCTTATTAGCTTATAAGAGGCTTGTCTCAGCACCTTCCAGTACAATGTTTCAAGTGGATTAAACTAACATGCATCCTAAAAGATTTTCCATACAAATTAAGAAAAAATTTGGAAGAAATAATATAGAGAGCTAATTGCAAAAGAGAATGGTCTCTAAATATAGTAATGACGCTGTGCATTAATTAAGAAAGAGGCTTTTAAGTTGGTATAATTTGTTTGAATTTTTAAAGAGGGGATTCATAAACATCATAAGAATTAATCTACCACGAGCGTTTATCCAGTTTTATTCATATAAATAAAGTATTGAGGAAAAAATTAGAACCACCCAAAAATTAAGTTTGTATTCACTAAGAATACTTACTGCATTTTTTAAGAAGAAACTAATCTGTGCTGAGGACAAATTGATATGTTTTATTGCTCCGCCCACTCTCACCTTCGATTCTCATTAGTAAACATCAAAAGACTATAACAAGAATAGATCCCATGAGGTAGATAAAAGGCTACATCAGAAGGGACATCTTTCTTCTTTTGTTGAAATCCCATAATTGCAATCTACCACATCAAAAAATACTCCTCTTCTTAATTTTCTCATACCCAATCAACACTATTATTATGAGTTTTGCATGTTTTTTCTTTTTGGCTTTCTATTAATTTTTCTTTGGGTTAATAGCAATAGCTCAAATTGGTATCGAATGCTATAGCATCTCAACATGTAATTAATGTCCTCATTGTCGTCTTAAAATGCCATATGAAACGAAAATTGAATAAACTGTTATCCTTTTTTCAATCAAATGGAGCACAAGAATTAAAAAATTCAAATACAAGAGAAACACTGATCCAATTACAAAGAGTAGCCCAATCCAAATTTTCCAATATCTACAAAATTTGAGTGTTTAATTTCCAAAACTGGAAAAAAAAAAGGGTTCTTTGAGAGAAGACCTACATCTACCAAAACATCATAGTGTGGTTTAAGAGAAGGATTCAATCCTACCGATATGAAGACAAACAATTCAAACATAATTGACTAGATTTGAAGATCAATCATCCATGGAAACTGTGTACTCGAAGAGGGTTTTAATTTTTGGAAGGCAATGGAAGGTGTTTGGAGTAACAATGGTGTGGCTGTTTGAAAGGGGTCGGGTGTGGGAAGCCATAGCCACTGGTGAAGAGGAAGTTAGTGAACTGAGACTCGGTGAAAGAGATAATTGAGCAGCTTCTGGATAAAATTTCTCCTCTAACTTTTTCCTTCTCTTTCTTCTTATTTTTCCTCATTAATTATTAAGGAAAGAAGTTAGGAAAATATTAAGTATTTTCTTTAGTATTTTTCTTTTATTTCTTTTTCCATATCAATTTTTCTTGTCAAGACCAACTAAGGAAATAACTTTTTTCCGCCCTTTAATTTTTTTTTTCCCTTTGCATTTTCTGAAAATCAAATCAACAACCTTTAATAAAATTAAGAACTATCACAACACTGTATATTCCTTCCTCTTTATCCTGCATTTTACATCTACTACTCCTATTTTAACATCCTATTTTACTCCATTGTTCAATTAGCATTCCCTCCCTTTAATACAGAGTTATCTTCAACACCAAATTCGAAAATAAGAAGTGATTGAACCTTGGGGCAAGGTTACAGTTGGTGGACTATCAAGGCTAGAAGTCACTTTTTGTCAAACCTTTTTTGGCATGAACATCAACTTATGGACCCCTCTTTAGCATGAAAATGGCTAGGACATGTTAAGCTCTCTTATTGATGATGTGTCAACAATACAATAATCATAGGATGGGGAATATATGGTAATTATGCAAATAAAAATAAAAATAAAAATGGTATCCAATTACATAGAAAGACATCTTCCAACATTTGATATAAATTTGTAAAAATTGAAGAGGAAATATTAAAAAGAAAAAAAACATATTAAACCTTAAAGTTGGGGATAATATAAAATAAAGTAAAAAGGTAAAATTAAAACCAAATATTAAATATGAATATGGTTTAAGTATTAAAAATATTATTATTTAGGTCTAATAATTGGGTTTGCTAAGAAGTATTAGATAATTAGTTTTTTTAAAATCCTAATCTCTAGCACAATTGTAAAAATTAAATAGTTTTATGTTATTTAAAGAAACATTGAAATGATTGCATGAAGATTTACCAATAGCCTAAATATGATATTGGAATTATATGTGGTGTTGTGTGCATGTCATAGGCTAATTTTTAGTCATAATAAATAAATTTTAATTATTGTAATTATTGAAAAATAAAAAGGTTATTGTCATTATTTGATATGAATACACAATATTCTAAACTTTTTTTGATTGAAAGAAAAAATTAAAGATTTATTTTTTTTCAAATTAAAAATAATTTTTGAATATGAACCAAATAACTAAAGTGAACTTGTTATCATTGGTTTAGTATAGTTATGTTGGTTGATATCAACAAGTTATTTTTTAACTAATGGAAAATTTTTTTTTTTACCTTTTTCTATTCAACCAAAAAAAATAAATACCATCTAAAATTTTAGATAATAAAAATGCTTTGACTAGAAACAAATTTCATATGGAACATTGTCAAGTACCATGCACAGGAGAGAAATTTGGATCCTTACTTGCTCCTTTTAATGCATTGAATTTGATGTTACCTAAAAACAATTATATTTCATGTCCTCTATTATAGTGACAACCATCCTTAATTTAGATTTTAGATAAAGAATGAATATTGAAGATTGGAGTTGTAGAAATTAGAGATCTAATTTTAAATATGTAACAAAGTTCTATAATCACTTCAATCTATGTTTTAAAAATTGTATTTCTTTCTAATATGGGAGTGAACTTTTTCTTTCTTTCTTATAAATTTCATTTGGGAATGATTTAAAAATAAATAAATAAAAGCTCTTCCAAATATTAAAAAAAAAAAGAACACTTTCTTATAAAAATTAATTAGGCAGATGATAAGGTCAAATTGAGATAGCTTCATATTTTGTTTAACTGGAAAAATTAAATAATAATTTTTAAGGGTAAATGTTGTGTTATACAAATTTATTAAAAATGAAAAAAACATTTTATATAAACAAAAATAGAATTATAAAATAATTATAAGAAATAACATTTTTATGACTTCTATATGAAGCCTTTTTCTTAAGCTATAAGTTTTTTTTAAAATAATTAAATAAGTATAAAAACTTTTATTGAACTTAATTTTTTTTAACTCTTAAAATTCAATCCAAATAAACTCTAAATATATTTGGAAATCACTTGTAGAAATAAAAAAAAATAAAAATATCAGTTAAAATAATTCTATAAACATTTTTTAAAGATTAAGTGATTCTTTAAATCATTATAATTCAAATAAAAAATTTTATGATAAAAAACAAAATAAAAACATTTTTATCACTATCAATATCAAAGCATTCTTAATTTATTTTTTAATTCATGAAATTTCATTTATTGTTATTTATTTTTTAGGATTTATTTCTTTACAATTATTTTTGAGTGTTTATAAAGTACAATTAGGTTATGCCCAAATTCATTCCTTCATATATATTGGAAACATCGTGAATTGTTCCCTGATTTTTAGGGAATATTTCACCAAATTTTCGGGCGATATTTATGGGAAAATTTCTTTCTTTGGTTCAAAAATCATAAAATGGGTCCAGCCCCAGCCCAAGCGCAATGGTATGAATTGAAAATTATATATATATTATAAATTAATTAGAATAAAATTATTATAAATAAATTATTTTTGGTTATAGTGTCTTTTTGTATAATAACTAAATACAAAATAAATATAAATTTATAAATAAAATTATCAAAATTTTAAAATAAAAAATACTTATACAAATTATTATCATTTCATCTATATCATTAAATACATCCAAATTATATGAATATTTATAAAATATGTTTTCAAGGTATGAACATTATTGTTAAATATCACAACTTATATTATATATATTAATATATATATATATCAATTTTTTTAACGAAACACTCTTAATATTTCTATTATTATTTTTTATATCATTTTTAAATTTTTTTTATAATATTTTCATGAGTTTTGATAAATTTTTAACTCATCGATATTTTATACCAAAATATACACCGATAAACTTTCGATATATTCATAAAAGTAAATTACCCATATATCAATGCTTACCAATATTTTCGTCTAAAATGAAATTTGGGTCTCCCTCCACCTTTCTTCGCTCCTAACATTGTCATGCACTACTTCGTATATTCTAGCCACAACTACCAAAAGATAAGACAATGGTGAATGAATAATTATTATTTTACTTCTTAATTCAATAGCATTGGAATCTTAGCTGGAATATTTCAAGTCTATAAAACAAAAGTTTAATTATTTAATCTTTTTAGCACACCACTCCTGACTTTACAACTTTTCTGCCTAGCTTTATTGACTTGGACTTGGAGAGTTGTTAGGCGTCTTTTCTCTAAACCATAAATACAAATGATCAAGTCCTACATTGTAATTTAAAATAAATAAATAAATGCAAAATAACATATGCAAATAAAAA
>JBAPGN010001882.1:0-15686 GCA_037355405.1 Vitis amurensis | reverse complement strand
ACCTCTGCTAGTGCCATAGATACCCGCAATAGGAAAATCTGGATGGGAATACTTAATGGCTTAGCTCTTGGGCTGGAGTGTGCTCTTCCGGTGGGGCCAAGGTATATTCAGCACAACGTGTTTCTTCTTCTCAGCAACCTGGATCAGAGAAATCCAAATCCCATCATGATCCCCTCATCTGGCAAATAGCTCCCTGATTTGACACGCTGGGAGGGTTAACTCACACAATGAAAACACAAGGCATCACTTCACTGTTCAAGAAAATGACACAGAGGAAGTATGATATGCAGCTACGTTTGTGGGGAAATCAAAGAGTTATATTTGGACCATAAAATCACACTTAAAAAAGCAAGGTGTGAGATCAGAGCCAGTTACCAACTTCTCAAGGGCAGTAAATTTCTTCCAGGATATAATCCCTCAGCATAAGAAAATTTACAAAAAAAAAATCCTAAACCACTAAAATGATTTTCTAGATGAATGAGTAGTATCTGCATAGGTTTGTACCGGTCTCTGAAAGGAGGCAAAGAGCTCCAGGCAACCAAGGCCCATGGGAATTCGCCAAGGGAGATTTAGAGGGTGGGGGATCTTTCCTCCCTTTTCACATTACACTTAAATTGTGTCGTGGCGTCGGCATATTCTGGTTCAAAAGAAGTTTATGAACCTCCACATCCACTAAACAAGATCCTAGCAAGCCCAAAAGAAACGGGTGCTAAAGAGTGAAAAGCTAGAAATCATCTCGTGATTCTGCGAAAGAGCATCCATCCAACAATAGATTCTATTCAAATCAAGGCATACGAACTTCTTAAATTCCTTCTAGTCTCATAATTCTGGCGTGACATAACGGTCTCCAATTGTATAGCTTCCTCAACCTCTAGCATTTCATTTCAGTACCTTTAATCTCAACTGAAAACTTAACAAACTTCAATTCTTTTTCTGGTTGTGATCAGGGCACACCAAAATCTGTGAATTTAAGTGTAACTTGGACAGCTGATTGTGAAGTTTATCAAAGAGATGAAAAGCAAAGCAAAAGGGTAGACCAAAAACATATATGACACAATATGTCAGAAACACAATATAATGGTGAATGTATAAGAAAGGGTGATGCAACTTCGGCATAAAACGACCAGGGTACACAAACTCGGTAGTAGCGAGTGTGGAATGTTTGGTTTACTTCTAAAATTTCAGGCATAAGGGCACACAGCTAAATAACGCTAAATAAGAAGTATGGATAAAATAAGACAAACATTATGTAAGCAATCAGCGTCAAAGGTGCCGCACTTAACAATAAAATACTGGAAGCTAGTCTCCAATCTTCTTGTTCTTTTATTTGAATGCAACTGTCAGGTAACAATATCTAACAATAGGGACATGTATACCACTCAGTCTCGGGAGAACCCAAGTCATTATGATGTGATGTCAAACGCGACAATTTCACAACACTTTGGAAAGTGCCCATATACAATGGACCCAAAATGATACTCGCTTTCTTGTTTGTTAGACTTTTTAGCCCCCAATGTCAAATAGGTTACCATGATATCACACTTTGTCTCTTGTCACAGACTGGGGTCTGTGGGGGTTGAACTCATATCCAAATGATGAAATCTCTTTAATTAGGGAGGCAGATTGCCCTGTCGAAACCTTGTTGGAATGGACTAAGACCGGCCTCTAATAGGAGATTCTGAATAGCCCCTCTTGGGTAATAAGAAAAGACAGATGTCCATGTAGGCTGCAATGGGTAGCTACGCCAAATTTTATTCATATCTCGCTACTACGCGTTTAAAGGTGTTCCTTCCTGCTAGATTCTCCACAGCTTGACAATGTGGTGGATACGCGAACAAAACACAAAGGAGCTGATCAGTTTATCCTGACTACCCCTAAGTTTTTGGATTTGTAGTTGTAAACCACTTTAGTTTGTATTTCCCATTGAATGTCTAAGAGCCAGATAGTTATATATGCTCTCAGCATTTCATAGAGTTGTTGTGGTTGTACTGAGGAATCAATCTTTGGTAGGGATTTAGTAATTTCAATGGTAGGATAGGTGCTGTCACTGTTTATTCAATCGTAAAAATAAATAAACTAGAAAATAAATAAAAATAAGAAAAACAAAATAACATGTTATTAACCCATGATAGGAGCAAGCACTAAAGTCAATGGTCTCTGAAAGGCAGTATCCTTAAGACTCCTCCCACCTCTTTTCAGATTTACCCATAATTTCCAAATCTCATCTCTGATTTTTTCTCTTTTTTGTATATGTTTGTTCGAGAGAGACTTTTTAAAAGTCTACCTTTCCAATTACACAGTAAAGGAGATTTGTCATGAAAGTCCTACCAATCTCCACATTATATAATAAGTCGAGATTTTGCTTCATTTGATCATCCTAATGCTTTCTTTCTCAGAAACCCGATAATGCATCCCAACAATTTAATCCAGGGCAAAACGCACCCCTAACAACATGGGCCACAATAATACCATTATGGACAAATCAACAGGCACCAATGCGGAAAAAATGCAGCTGGCACTGGTAAACATAGCAAACCGCCGAATCTTACAATTCAGTGGTGGTCGCGAGCATGCATTACCGAGGGTTCACCCATGACATCTGACCTTCTTCTGCTGGATGCACTCACGAATAGCCCTCGATCTCCAATCGGCCTCCCCTGACCGGACCCCGATTACGATTAAGCGCCGCGGAAACAAACCCTACTCAAACCGCCACCATTGCTTCCACCCAAAGCGACATCAAATTGAAGAACGACAGGAGAAGAACAACCGCCGACGCCGGCGGAGGATGATTCCACAGCGGAGGTGGTTCCGACAAGAACGATGCAACCGGAACTGTAAGCCATCGACATTTTTTTTTTTTTTTTTTTGACTTTCTGGTCCAAAGTAAAAAAATAAGGAATTCTGACGCGGACTTGAGACATAATGGGTGACTCTTGAGGAGGAGGAGGGATGGGCTGGAGAAGAAATGAAGCAGCGAAGGCATGTTTTGGTGTCTGTGGTTTATGAATCCGAGAAGAAAAAGCTAGACTTCAGTTTTCAGTTGTAGCTTTCCACACCTTCATACCCAAGAAAAGAATAAATCAGAAGTTAAAACCTAAGAAACGGTAAGAAAATGTAAAATAAGAATTAAGTAAGCTCTTGTCTGTAAACCAATCCTCAACACGTTTTCTGGTTTTAGAACAAAATTAATTTTCCAGAAATGGTTGTTTTATCTCTAATTTTTTTCCTACAAAAATTAATTCACAACAAATCTTAAACATGCTTATTCAAAATATGGGTGGATATTTTATAAGCACTATTGGGTGTTAAAATAAAGTTGTTTTAAACTAGTGGTACATAAAAGTACATCATTTTTAAATTACTTAAACATTTTATATATTTTGTGAACCTTACTTTAAATTTTTATATATTAAAAGAAAAAATAATTAGAAAGAGTGATGTCAAACTAATTTATTATTAGCAGGATTTAAAACTTATTATTTGTTTATTCCCTTCTTTTATTTTCTGCCTTCTATATTTTTTTTTCTTGAGTTTCCTTTTCAATTTTTATTAAAATTCAAGTAAAAATGTTTTTTCTTTTATTTAATTTTTTATGAAAAAGTTAAGGTAAAAAAAAAAATTACTAACTATTTTGAAATATCATTAGGTGTTTGAAATATAATGGTATATAATAAAGGAAATTTCACATGGGATTGGGCTCCAATGCCTAGGCAAGTAGGGTAACTCACAATGCCCCAATGTATGTCTTCCAGAAGCTATTACCACTGTATAATGACTTGACATGGAAAAATTTAAAAACAATGAAATAACTAATTATTAAAGAAGAATATATGTAATGAGGATCCTATAAATAAATATTAAATATGTGAGATAAATCAAAATTAATAATTATGTTTATTTTGGATTTGTTTATAGGGGCTTAAATAAACTATTATCGTTGGTTATTTTAATGACATATACTCAGTCATGGCCATGGATTTTGAATACCCATATTTTTTATGAGATGATTTGGGGTTAAAATAAATTCTCAAATTCAAATTCTTGAACTTGAATTAATGGAATGAAAATGTAACACAACATTCTTACGACCTTATTAGGTGAACCAAACATGATGGATAAGATAAATATGCACATCATTTAAAGATGAGGGGACTAAGTGTATTTATATTAATATATTATTACCTCTTAACTTATTGCATTTAAGTGACAAAAGGTAGAAAATAGAGTAATATTTGGTACTGTTCTTCTGGGATTCTTGTCAGATTCATTCTTATATTAGCAAATTTATTTTTCAGGAGTTGAACCTAGAGGATTCGTGTTTGGTCCGTCAAGTGAAAGTTCATATTTGTAAGGGTAACCCATCGCTGCACTAGAAACTTCTCTTAAAGATAAGATAGCTTGAAAGGAGATATAGAATTTTATTTTTATTATTTATTTACAATTTAATTGTTTACTTTTATAATTGCATAATTGTTTTATGATATTTTAAACAAGACAATGCATGCTACATTTCATGATTTGTTTGAAATAAATATAAAAATAAGTTTATACTTCCTATGCTTGGATTTTGTCATACACTAGCCTAATAATTTATATTTTCAAAACTTTGAACAAGCTCCTTTTATCAACTCAAGAAAAAGTAAAAATCAAGGAACTAAAATAGAAGTAAAA
Organism: Vitis amurensis; assembly: GCA_037355405.1. Lineage (NCBI taxonomy): Eukaryota > Viridiplantae > Streptophyta > Magnoliopsida > Vitales > Vitaceae > Vitis > Vitis amurensis. The sequence continues at coordinate 11,012 of JBAPGN010001882.1, read as the reverse complement.
AACTAGTCAAATAAATAAAAATATAAAAATATAGAAATTAAAAAACATAACAAATTAATATATTAAGAATAGTAGATAATAATATGGTTTTCATCTTATTTGGACCTTGTTTTTTTTTTATATTTTTTGTTTTCGAAACTTGTGCATTGTAAGGTCTTACATTATTATTTTTATTTGACATACAGTTTTAAGAGTTCATTATTGAGGAAAGAATATAAGGAGTCACTTCCGAAGCTACACTTATTAAATTGGTTCGTATTTCTGGTAATTTGGTAATATTGATAAAAACCAACTTTATGTTTCTTTCTCACAAAATAGACAACTATTATCATTGCAAGTCTTGGAAGTGGTGCTTTTTACATTGCTTGATGGGAACATGCAAATAAGTCAGCTAGGGTTGAATGTATTCTAACTTATTAAGCCACTATGAGCATATTTGAGGTGTGCAGGATTTTTTTTTGTTCTTTGCTTCTTTAATTTTTCTCTCTCATGAAACTTCTATATCAAATTGATCAACATTAAATATACCATGAGAGTTCAATGTTCATTGCTAATAGGGGCGAGCTGGAGGAAAGTTCATTGCTCAATCCACTTTTTATAAATGTGTAAATTCATTCATTCCTTCATGTTTACTGGGTGAAATTTTTGAAGGTACTTTTACACATGAGTGTTGATTGGTGTTCCGAAGATTTGATAAAGATGGTGCTTCCCTGGAAAGCGTCATTGTTGATTAAAAACAATACAATGGCAAGGCGGATGGGATGAGGCACTTTTAGGAAAGAGGCATCATCTTTTACCTCCTTGACACTTAAAAAAACTTATTGGTTTGGCTTCTTTTTTTACTTTTGTGTTTGGTGTTTGGTATTGTTTAGTTGATTACTACTTGAGGTTCTTTCATATACGGAAAAAATAACCTTTTTCACACATGTTCAATATGAGATTGTTTGTTTTTTTATTTATTAATCAAATATATTTACCATCAATTATAATACTAAAAATATGGACATTTTGTAGTTTTAAAAGAAGATACTTATTTCTATGTTACTATCTCTTTGGGTTGCTCCCCTTTCCAGTTATAAGGCAGGCTCTCGATCCTAAACTTCATAAGTTTTTTTTCCTTACCATTAGTCAATGATCCAAATTTTACAACTCAATTCAATAATTATATTTAAGATGACAAAATTTGATATCGTACCCATTAAGAACCTCAAAGTTTTTTTACCTTTCACAAAAAGGTACTTTTCTTATATGTATTTAATTGCTGGTTCTTTTTTAAGTGAAATATCAACATTTTATCATGGTAACTATGGGATGTGAACATCATCCAATTTTCTCAAAACCCCTAAATCATTTCTTTTTTACCTTCTCTCACCTTCCGCTGGATACTTTATTTTCGCCTTGTTTTAACTTCAAAAATCTAAAACGGGAAGGAAGAAGTGGGAAATGATGGAGAAGAAAGAAGGTACAGTCCAGTGATGGAAGCGAAGAGAGAAGAGTGGGGTGTGACCCTTAATGCCAAGAAAGATGATGAAAAAGTAATCTTTAATAGTCTTGTTCTTTATTGAAAAGAGGCATATGAATGAGGAACAAAATATGAAAGAGTATACTCTAAAATCCAATATTTAAATGGTGCTTAGTTATGATATAAGTGAATATTATTATAAAATTCTAAAGTTTTACTAGGGTTTCTTGGTTACAAGCCATCCAATTTCTTTTTAAAGCTCAAACACTTAGGACTATAAAAAGATCCTTTTTTGGTACTCTGTTCTTTTTAAAGCAGCTTTCTATTCACAAAAAAAAAAAAAAAAATTTAATAATCATCAAATGGGAAATAATTTTTTGTTCTTAAAAATTTAAAATAGAATATTTTTATAAAACATCTTATAGAGCCTCATTTTTTGCAATGGCAAATCCCCACTCGAGGTTGGGCCAAGAACTATACGTGTATTTTGAATATCTTTGATTTTTTTTTTTCGCTAAGAAAACGGACATTTGGGGTATTTGGGAGTAGGCCAGTGTACCTTATTTGAATATTTATCTTTAAAATTGAATTGGAGAATAATAAAATTAGAGGAAAAGTAGAAAAAAGACTGTAAACTTCTTCGATTTATGGAGATGGAAAGCGGGTCCTATGAAAACTAAATCAAGATTTGAGAGTTAGGTTACCAAAGTATAGTGATATACCATAGTGAAGAAAGTTAGGGGAGAAGGAGGATAAACCGTTGGTTGCATAGTTAATTTTGATTGACTGGCGCAGGTCTTAATGGGATGGCAGACACCTATCCTGTAATATTTTACAAATGGCAAAGTTGTACCATGACCTTTTTAGGCATATGGAAGTTGGTGTATTTGGACCAGACAATATTTAATTTTCGCTTCCTTTGTAGCCCTGCAGGCGGTGAGTCTGGGAAAGTTTCTTTATTCTCTGTTGATGGGTCTATTCTCTCTAGAGTTATAGCCTGTAGCTTAAGAGATTTTTTCTACTGTTAGGTCTTTCTCATGAGAGCTTGTTTATTGAGTCATTATGATTTAGCTGGATGTTCTTAACGCCCCGTCACAAAGCATGAGTGTAGGTTGGAAGAGGGAGGAACAATGCGGCTCTGGGCAATTTTTGGTGCGGTAGAACAGGTGAAAAGGAGGCGTAATGGAGGTGAATGAAATGGCTTGGATGAAAGAGGTACTCTCAGCAAGTTGAAGATGATGAACGGGATGCGTTTCGTGCCATAGAGCATGACCCAACCTGCAACTTTTTCTCGGAGAAAGTGGGTAGTCGAGCTCTAATGTGCTGTTGATCTGAATGAAACAAAGGGTTAAGCTGACATGTGAAGGCAGCGAGTAATATTATCTACAAAAAGTGAAGATGGTGTTGTGGTCGCACCTTTAAGGAGGACACACCAATTATTCGAAAAGACGAAATGTGATCCATTAGTTGTAATACTCAGTCTGTGGTGGAAGGCCAGTATTAGGATGCGACGTATTCCACTCTGACTTCAGTGTTGTGAGCCGAGGACAACAGCAAGGGTTATTTCCTTAGCACTGCCCAAGAAATACAATTGGCACAAGGAGTGTGCAGAAACACCAAAGTGATTGCTCTCCTTCACTACATTTGTGGTATCGGGCATGCAAGTCGCGACCGAACAAAATTCTTTGCAATACACTAGGACGAGAGGTATAAGGTTTTTGGATAAGGGCCGACTTTAGACACCAATTTACTTACGAAGACCAGGAGAAAATTGTGTGTGTTGTTCTCCTAATAGAGTTATGGCTCAAAAGATCTGTTTTGGCACTCGAAACCTTAGGAATTGCTAAAGAGATGGAGTGCGTGTAATAAGTGTAATTTCGAAGACATCTTTAGTTGTATTCGCTGCAAAGTGAGAGTATCCTGGGCTTACTTAGTGAAGAGTGACGAATTATTTTAAGGAGACCCATAACACAATACATGTTGCACGGAAAAGGAAATGAGTAACATACGAAAGAGGTTCTTTGTTTAGGATAAATCGAGAGCAGCATGTTATATACAACCGCCGGGCATTGGGTGTAGGTAAAGGAGCAGTTTCTCTCATTCATGATGAGGGATAGTACCTTGAGTGTGTTGAGCTACAAATATAGAATATCCATCAGTTGAAACTGCGCTTTTCAACTTGTGATGGTCCTCAAGAAAGTAGTGCAATGATTTGGGCCAGAGATTTCCTGGATGATATAAGGCAACATCATCCAGAATTGGGCTTGGTGATTGTAGGATGTTGGAGTAAACTCATCGTTATTCCTAATAAGGAGAATATCATCTACATAGATGAGTATGTTTGGTAAATTTGTGTTTGTAATATGTTGAGTTGTGGATATGATAGAATAAGTTGCGCGATCGGAGATTGGTCTTACAATGGAAACCAAGGTGGATGAGATCATCTATGGAGAGTCATCAAACCAAGCACAGAGTATCACTAGTTTTTGCAGATCAATAAGAGTGATTTGTTGTTTTAAGATGGGTAATATTGTGGGTTGAGGTTCGGATGAATGAAAGGGGACTGGTGGGGTTAAGGCATAAGGCCTGGATGTAAGACAAATTATTCTTTGTGAGAGTTGACCTTGTGGGACATAAGATCATCTAATTGAGTTGCATCGTGTATTCTATGCCACATCGGGTTGAAGGTTCACTAAACTGAATGGTGTGTTGGGGACGAACTAGGCTGGAGCCTATAAGGTTCTCATCATATCTAAGACATCCGATAAATTTGAGTGAATCCCCTTGGACCAAACTTGGCCGAATCCTGGTGGTGAAGGGGGCAATCGTTGGAAGTTCAGATCGCGGATGGCTCGAATTTTAATTTTAAAACGCGATTAGAAGGGATCCAACTTAGAAGCGGAGATAATCATTAATTTCCAAGTGGGTCTTGGCAGGTACTAAGGATCTCAAGGTATAAACTTGTAGGTGTTGAGGGCGGAACAAGTCTTCCTCTTCTAGGGCAGCATGAATATCGAACTATAAGGGTATTATTTTGGGCTAGGGAGACTTGCCTATGAGAGGTCTTTTGGTGGTATTAGAGAAGGGGCAAATGTGGAGTGAGGCTTGGACAGACATTGGGACAATTGTGGCATAGAGAGCATATTCACAATAGTAAAGGAGCTATACAAAGTCGAACTAGGCTGAGGGAAATTGGTGAGAGCTTTTAATCTTTGCCATTTTCATGTCATTGGAATGTCAACGGATTTATGGAAAATGCCTTCCATGTTTGGGAGAGAGATTCTACCGGAGTAGAAATGGAAATATTGCATCTTGATTTGCTTAACTTTTGAAGATTGGTGGATTTGGGACTGAAACATTATCTTGTAGAGAATCAGGACCTTCCATGTTTGGAAGAGAATCTACTAGAGTGGATGATATTGGAAATATCACATCCATATTTGCTTGACTTTCGGAGATTGGAGGATCTGAGACTAAAACATTATTTTGTGAAGAATCTGCATGCTCTCTTAAAGAAGAGGTTGAATTTACAACTTGTGGACTCCCATGATTTTCATCTAGCTGATCCAAAGGGTTAGGAGTAGCATCTTCCTTCAACAATGAGGTACCTGCATTAGAGTCACAACAATTTGTAAAGTCAAAAATAGGCACGACTATTGATTTTTCTTTTCTAGAAATCTTCTTATTTGAAAGGATTTTGTGTGAGCCATCAATTTTTCCAATCCATTAAGATAAACTCAATTTTTGAGAAATTTTGGGCAGTTGAGTGGGCTTAAAGGGAAATGCATCTTCATCAAATACAACATGCCTTGAAATATATAGGCTATGTTTGGTTCCCGGAAAATGCGAGAGAAAGAAAATTGGGTGAAAAAATGGAAGGAAAGGAATCTAATTTTTTTCACTTGTTTGGTTATCCATGGAAAATTTAAGGGAAAAAAAAAAGAATTCATTTTCTTTTGTTTGGTTAACCACAAAAAAAAGTCAAGGAAAAATGGAAGGAAAATAAAATCAATGGTTATCAATTTGTTGAATAATAAAATAAATTAATCCAATAAAAAAATTGTTGAAAGAAGTGAATTTTTCGACATAAAACATTGCTCATAAAAAGTCTTTGTTATTATTTTTTTATATTAATAATTATAAGATTTATGTATAAATTTTCCTCATGCAATACTAATAAAATATATGAGTAATAACTATTTTTTATTTTCAAGGGAACATTTATAGCTAATAAAAAGCTCTTAAAAAAATTCAGAAGGATTTTCAGAATCAAAAATTTAGAAATAAAATATGTTCATATAATGTAAAATAAAAACTACTATATAAAATATAAATTTCAAATTAAAAAGGATTTTCTAAATTAAATTTATAAATTAAATTTGTAAAAATAAAAAGATACAATATAAATATTTTTATTTGTAAAAATAAAAAAATAGTAACTTTTTATTTTTATATATTTCGATCTTACATTCGGCCAAAACTCACTAAGGAGCTCTTTCAAAATCTCCAAATTTCCCCCTCTGGCAGTAGCATGAACAACTCTATTTATCATCTCCCACTTAAAAACAGAAGGGATCTCCCCAATTTGCTCCTCCATCTCTCCACCTTTGTCGATGGAGAACCTTGGAGAGACTACAAAATAAAAAACAAGCCTAAAAACCTCACAATTCTTTCTCCTGGCAGCAACATAAAGTATATTAGTGACACCATATTCTCCTTCTCCAAAAACAAGAAGAGGGTCTCTTTAGAACAACTTCTATAAGAGTTGTACTACATATATCAGTATCAAGAACTCTTCTTTCTAGCTGGTAATCTTGCACTAGAAAGGGATGTTATAATAAATTGCTCAATGTTTTGAATGAGCTAAGATGATATAGAGGCTGCCATTATAGTGCACTGCCCTCTGAATAACCACCCATTTATCTACAATGAAACATGCAGAATTCATACATATATCCTATGATCAATGTAGAGATACATGAGCAAAAAGGACTAGATAAAAATGTAAAAACGGGTATCAAAACTAAGGTAAAAGTAACTGCAGATTTGATTATCCTTAAGTTGGTTTACACAACTCCTAACAACAGCCAACCACTGAAATTAGCCAACTATACAGAGTGCCACTCCACAACCCCAAGATGCTATCTATACAAAACATATCACCTGAAGCACTTGAGGCAATCAAACTGAACTCTGTGCTCTGTTCGGTAGCCGCAAAAATGTAGATAATTAGAGAATTCAATGAAAGAAGAAGTCCAAAATTTGAAATTCAATTTGTAAATTATAAAAAACTCAAGAAACAACAAGCTAGTCTAAATCGAAAAAAACATAATTTCCTCCATTTTTTAGCTAACCAAACAAAGGAATAATTGAATAACATGCTGAAAAGATAGATGAATAAAAAAAGTCTTCATAAGTCTAAAAATATAATATATCAATTTCTAATAGTCAACTATCATCCATGAGTTTTGATATCAAAACTTCACGTATAGCCCCAAAACAAAAGTAAACTAAGACTAAAAATAATTTCCATCTCAAATTAGGCATAAAAAAAAAAAGTAGGTCCAAATTTAACTGACAACCAAAGCTTACGCCTATCAATTGGACAAGCAAGGAAGGCTTGAGCTATACTCACATCACCGGTAAGAGCTTGATATGCTTTCATATGAGATACATCACTCATGCCTCCAATTCTTAGCAATCTCTTCAAACAATTGCTCTTCTGTATAATTTTTAAAGGTTGTTTTTATCAAGAGCCGCAACAGCTGCATCCATTCCAACTCTAATTGACCTTAATTCTTCACTTACAATGTCAGCGTATTTGCTTTTCGTTTTTTTGTTTCTTTGTTTGACTTTGGTGTAGAAACAGATGCATCTGCAGATGAGAAAGATGTCTCAATTGTTGCTTCATTTTCAACATAAGCAAATGTTTCATCTCTGATCCCATGTTGTGATGATCCTAATGGAATTGTGCCATCCAAATTTTGTTCCTGGGCCCAACAAAGCTGTCTTTCTTTTGCACCTGCAGCAAGACTTCCTATTGCTCGATCTTTTCCAAGAAGAATGGACAACTTATCATAATTTCTAATAGGTTTGTATCTGAGTTGAGATGCTCCTGGGTGTGCCTTTTAACATAAAAAAAAAAAACAAATATTAACAAAACTCAAGTTCAATTGTGATAATGTCTATTAGAAATTTATAGCTCTACATTACATACAAAATTTTTATTTCTAATAACTCAAAAATAATAATTAACTCACCTTAGTGTAAGTAGTCCATACTTCCGTGGTAGCTTTGATCACTTGAGTTGATTCATTGAAACCAAATCCACTACCCTTTTGTAAAACTTCTTGAGCAACATAAAAGCTTTTTTTTTAAGTTTTCATTCTATTTTTTATTTGCTCAGAGTTACAACTCAACTCAAAATTTTCCTCAATTTCTCGTGCAACTATTGCATAAGCTGTCTTGGTGAAGACTCCTCCTATCTTTTTACCCTTTTATGCACTTGCTCCATTAATCGATCACCCAAAAGTTGTCCATTTCATCAATCCAAGTCAAATTTCTTTTTTCACTTACACTTTTCTGTACTTCAAAGCCTTCACTATGTTCCATCTGAAATAATATATATATATATATATGTTTAAAATGAAAATTCAAGAGGGGGAGATATACTAATAACTTCATTGTAACTCATTCAAAGTGTGATTTTAACTAGAGGAGTTATAGTTCTAAATACAATCATCGTACTTAATATGAAACACAAAACACTATACAAGAAAAGAACCATAAAATAAAATGACTCATCAATGGTTTCTATTGCTAATCTTCCATATTATCCATGGCTATTTCTCCCTTAAGATTTCTCCTTCCTTGCATTTTTCAGCTAAACTCAAGACCATTGATTCAAACTCTGCTTCTTTGCTAAAAAACTCTCTATCGACCTCTGTTATTAATCTTTCATCTGGATCAAACCCATGAGATAGTTATGGAGGATACAACATGCTAGTATAATATCAGATTGTGTGTCAACAGGGTAATGTGGCTCCGTCCCACTAGCTATTATTGGAAACCTTTTCTTCAAAACACCAAATGCTCTTTCAATTTCATTTCTCAAGGACGAGTGTCGATGGTTGAAAACCTCTCGAGCATTTTCTGGTTGATGAACACTATACTCTTTTAAATGGTAACGAGTGCTTCTATATGGGGTAAGAAATCCAGTTTTTAGCTGAAAACCCGCATCAGCCAAATAATATTTACCTAAGAAGCATAAACAAAGGATCTTTGTTATTAGTAATAGTCACTTGAGCTAATAAATTATTATCTAATCACCAATAATCACCTTGTGGAACAATCAATTTATCAGAATATCTCATTAATGCATTATCTAGGATTCTCGAGTCTGATGCAGATCCTTCCCAACTAGGTAAAACATATGTGAACTTCAAGTCAAAGGAACATGCTGCTAAAACATTTTGTGTTGGATAGTACTTCGCCCTTGATTACCTTTGTACAACATCATTGACACTTTTACATGAAAAATGTGACCCATCAATCGCCCCTATGCAATCCTATAAAGAAACAAATTATTAGTTTATTTTGAAATATAAATAATATTCTAATGATGTTTATTAGATAAGTAAGTTTACCTTAAAGTAGGGCCAAAATTTGGTATTGTCCTTGATTTCTTGAGGGCACTTTAATCCATCAGGTTGCTTTAAGAAGACATCATCTAAAGATATTATAGCTCTAAGAACTTGATGAAAGTGACGACTAACAGTTTCACTAGAATGCTTGAAATAAAATTTCATAGTTCTATTTCTTAAATTATGAACAACAATGTGAAGGAATTTGGCAACTTGTTCTTTTACATTACTATGGGCACTATTTCTAAGACGACTTATTCCCCGAAGAATGTTTATTGGTCTTGCGAATGCATCATTTCCCATACGTAGTTGATTATAACAATCTTCATTATCCATTAGTGTAAGTCTTTCCATCATAGCATGTCGTTCATAATCTCTTTCATTAGAGATTGATCTCTCCAAATAGTTTGAGCGATGATAAACTGAAATAAGAATTGTTGCATATGTAACATACATAGCTACACAAGTTGCAGCCCATCTTCTAAGTCTTTGCCACTCTTCATTATAAGTCTACATGATAGCAAAGTGAGAGGAATGATTTAGTAAAGTCATTATTCAGTCTTGAAATGTGATAGTTAAATTAACTTAATCTAAGATTGATTATGACAATTTATGATAGTTAAATTAATGACAAGTTACCACTTCTTGAAATAGTAAAACAAACCTTACTAGAGTTGAAATGTCTAGTTTAAAGCATGATAACAAAATGAAACTCTTTCTAAGTTCATTATTCAGTCTGAAATTTGTATGATTACTTAAGAATACTTGGTCCTCCACTTGGTTTTGGGATGAATGAAGGAGAGTAGAGTATTAATAAGAAGATGATGAATGAATGACAAAAAAGTGAACTTACCTAAAATCTTTCAGCTGCCAAAGGGTCACTCGGATTTTTATCAGGATGAACTTGCTTTGCCTGCACAAATAATAGCAAAAGTTTTGAGAAAGTATTATTCTTGCTTTGAGTGAAAGAAAAAGGAGTATGCATTGTTCTATAAACCAAACAAGGCCATGGGGTCAATCTATGTCCTACTTCAATCAACATTAAATGGCACAAAGAGAGAAGAAACCCACCATAATGTTGAAACTATAAAAATGGTATTACTCCATAAATTAACATTATTAGACAGTTCAGTACCAAATGGCAAAATTCTTAAACTATAAACTTAGATCATCTTAACCAAACAAGAATATTAGAAAATTCACAAATGGGAATTTCAAGAAACACAATAATCATTGAAATTAAATGCAACAAAAGTAAATTAGGTAAAAAGAAATGGAAAACCTATACACTATTTTAGTTCAAATCAACAAATGGGATCACCATTGAGGTTCCTTTGATACAATGTCTAGTTTTCCAGTAAAGCCAAATACTACTTGAATGACCCTTTTTTTTTTTCATATATAACTGATATGTGAATACTGCTTGCAGAATTCAGTGGTTGCAAGGCCTGGAGTGCCTGGAGTGCAAGTAGTGGCATTGAGTATGAAAGGTGATAAAGCCATGTTCTATAATGTTAGGCTTTTGGGGGCATAGGACACCCTCATAAATCTGTTTGGAACACACTACTTTAACCAGTGTTACATCCAAGGAAGCATTGACTATATCTTTGATGGGGCAAGATCAATCTATCAGGTAAAGGGGTTGATCTTGATCATTTTGATAATAGAAATTATTGTTATTGCTTCAATCCAAATGTTGGGTATTTCTGTATGATTCTGATACTTGAAGTTGCGGTGTTGAACTAGGGATGTGTCATCGAATCAATCACTGACAACTCAGGAGAATTGTGCTCATGGCATGGAACACTAACATGGCATAGAGATTCTCCTTGGTTAAATTGCACAATCAATGGATACTGAAAAATTCTACTATATGGGAAGGCTTGGGGTCGACATATTTCCAACAA
>JBAPGN010001881.1:0-15822 GCA_037355405.1 Vitis amurensis | reverse complement strand
GAGTTGTCATTGCCTTCTTTGTCAGACTACGCTTCTTAAGAATATTAAATCTAGATCGGTCGAATTGTGCAATGGAGCAATTGGAGTGAATTCCAATCGTTATAGCTCATTGGAAGAAGTAGATCTAAGCTACTGCAATCTAGCTGAAGGAGGAATCCCCAGTGAAATTTGCAACCTATCATCACTGCAAGCATTATATCTGAAAGGGAACCATTTTAGTAGCATACCTTCTGGGATCAGTCAGCTTTCTAAGCTGAAAATCCTTGACTTGAGCCACTGTGAGATGCTTCAACAAATTCCAGAGCTTCCATCAAGTTTGCGAGTTTTGGATGCCCATGGATGCATTCGGCTGGAAAGTTTATCAAGTCCACAGAGTCTACTTTTGTACTTCTCTATTCAATGCTTCAAATCAAGAATTCAGGATGATTTAAATTTTACTTAACGTCTTTATGTGAGCAAAGAGTTACATGGTAATTTTGTGCAGGAGTTGGATGCAGGATGGTTTTGTCTACCATGCCTTCTGCAAAGGATTTTTCTATCATGGAGTGAATATTGTAATTTCTGAAGTAGTGGAATCCTGGAAGGGGACATGGCAATCAGGGATCTCAAGTAAGAATGAAGCTTCCCTGGAATTGGTATGAAATAACAACTTCTTGGGAATTTGCTTTTGGTCTCTTATCTTCACTTTGAATAATGAATCCGAGGAGGAGATGTGGATGGATATCCTTGTACTTTTCAAATGTTGTTTAGACTTTCTGGACTACTAGTAATCTGGATGGAAGTGTGGAGATCCAATTAAAACAGATGTACAGCTGTGCTACAGAATGATGGTGGTGTATCAGATCAAGTATGGGTGATGTATTATCCCAAGGGTGGGTTTTAGAATGAAATCCTGTCTCAGTTAAACATAAGGTCCGTGAGTGCTTCATTTCATGGTTATATTTCATGGTAGATGCAGTCAAGGTGAAAAAATTGTGCAGTGCCACTTCATTCAGCCAAGGAATCATCGTACATAGATGCTCATACGTTTATCAGAGGAGTGCAAGTGATTACGCACAAGATGACCAAGAAGATGACTCACAAGATTAAGAACAGTCTAACACTAGTCTCAAGCTTTATACCCAGATGGCTATTGCACACACAAAGCTCTGTTTATGGCTTTCCCTTCTGTCATCAATTGCAGCGGTAAGCGATCACCTTCATTTCTCCTTTAAGATCATTAGTAGAGGATTAACATGAGTTAGATTACAATTCTTTTACATTTTTTCTCTACTACAAGTTCATGATAGGATACTGATTTGTCAAGATTACAGCTGTTATATGCTGGGTGGACTATTCAGACGGACGAAAGGTGCAAAAGTTGGTCATTGAATCAAAGATGCAACATTGAATCGATCAAGCCATTAAATCTTAAGGCAAGTGAATTTGTCTACACAAGAATTTCAAACTCGAAGTACTGTCTTGCCAATAGTAGTTATGCTCTATTTAATTTGTTGTTTCACTATATTTTCTTAGTCTCTGAGGTAGATAAATGCCTTGAAGAAAGATTAAGAAAGATCAAAACTTTGGAGGGAGAAGACATGTCCAATTAAGAGATTTGCTTTAGATGTGTTGATAGGTAGGTAAATATGTTATTTCATTTTACTTTATATTCCATTGATAACTTTATAACATGCTCCTTATGCTGCATTTATAAGATTAAAATCTTGTATTTCATGGTCTATCTCTAGGTAAGCTCTTCCTAGACAACTGCAAATGTCAAATCCTTTGACTGAGATCCTCTAGAGAAAATGTCATGGAGGCATACCTTGACTGGGTTTTCAAAGACTAGGAGGGCAGTCTACTTGGCCTATGAGGCTCAAATTGGGTCAAAATTCTTAAAGCTCCCAATGAAGACACCTTAGTAGGAGTAAGGTTATGACTTTGTGATGAGAAATGTTACTTCGTAAATGTTGAAAACTCAAATTGAAATATATTTTTTGGTCACTATGCTCTGGCTTTCTCTTAAGACTCTCATTAATATTGTGTGGCATTAACATACTATGAAAATCAGTCAATTAATCCTAACTATTAGCTTTTTGTCTATGAACATTTTCTTATATGTTCAGTGAAGAATTTTGTTATTTCTAAAGCTTGCTAGTCAAATACCGCACCAGAATTTTGTTGAACACTATTTTGAAATTAAGTTTTTAATTGAATAAAATTATTATTTCATCATGATGATGGAGGAAAAAACGTAATTAGTTTCTATGCTTCATTAGAGCCTAAATAAAAGTTGCATCAAATTTTTCCTTGAAAAATTACATGTTTATAGAAAGTTGACTATAACATGTTTCCAATTTAATCTTCAATGTTTCAACATAGAAAATCAAGACTTGTTGCAAGCATATAAATTTTAACTGAAAAATAAATATCGTATCACAAAACAAGTCCTCATACTATCAAATACTCACTAGCATTCATATAGGCAATATCACTTTTGCTTTTATCAACAGTCCATGATTCAGAAAGCATAGGCAACTAGGAGCGACTCGAATGCTATATCTCACTTTCTACCCCTAGGCACAATGTTGGTTTCGTTTAATATCTTTAACAAACTCCAGAGACAACAACTCCCCTCATTGTAAACTGAATAATATAGAGGTACCATGGGAGAGACAAACCTTGTGTTTCATGAATTCTAAGTAATCTAGCATTATTTCTTGAATTCTAATAAGTCATTAATCCATATAAGCTTAAGGAATGGACTTAGAAGAATGCAAGAATCCTAAGAAGTAGAGTTTATAATAGAAATTAGAAGAATGATATGGTCAATGGCCATCTACAACCAACCAATTTTGTTAGAATTCTTAAACTCGAGCTCCTAGGAGGATTGAATGTCCACATAGGGGATAAAACATTCCAAACAAACAGGCATTTTATAGCAGTTTCTAATAAACAGTTTACAAAACTCTCCCTCTTGATCAAAAGTCTTATTATTTTTCCATGAATTCTCAGTAACCACAAAAAGCACTAGCAAGTAACTTCAATTCCCCGGATAGGTAAATACATATGTCCCATTTCTTGTTAATTAAATTTTAAAAAAAAAATTATTTACATTCTATTTTTTCCCACACTTGTCCGGCAACAAATAAAGCACAAGCAAATAACTCCAATCCCCCAATATATACCCATTTCTTTTTCCTCTATTTAATTTTAAAATACTTTATTTTCCATGCTTTTCCGACGGTTTCCTGGAAACCAAACTGAGTGAAAGCAAATAACTCCAATGCCCCAAAATACCCAAATCTGATTTCTCATTGATTAAATTGAAATTATTTCATTCTCCATCCTCCTTCCACTCTTTCTCAGCAACCAAATGGGGCACAAGCAAATAACGCCAATATCCTAAACACACGCATTCCATTTCCTGCTAAGAAACTCTGGTTCCATAAATCACCACCATAAAAAAATGAACAAGCCACCCAAAACATCCCCAAACATCAAGTCATAAATCAATAACATTACAAACTTCCAGAAAAAAGAAACCCTAGAAATGATTCAAAAAGTAGGTACAGAGATTAAAATGCTCAAATGTAATTGAATTTCATATGGAAATATGAGGTTGAAGAAAATGCAGAAAAATCTAGGTGAATTAGCAGTAAAGAGAACATTAGTGATGCAAGTGTGGTTAAGCCTAATACTTGGGACCAGTCTTGGGTCCTCTGAATCTTTTATGGTGTGACTCCTCTCCTAGGCTCTGTTTCTGTGAGATTCCTTTTATTGTGAGCTTTACTATTAGTATATTCTTTTACTGATCCATGCCCACCAAAATTCCCATGAAAAGTACTGCCTTGTGCCATTGTTGGACGCTTCTGTTCAAAATCTTTTGTGTATATAAGACGGATCCCGCACTCTTCCACTCTTCCGAAACCGGCAAATGAAGCCGTAAAGTGTGTCCATTGACTAGAGCGATACGACTCCTTAATAGCTTCCTTAAAAGCTACCTTGGGATAAAATATCAACCACACTGTATCTGATACACCATCATTAACACTGCGAGATTCAAATGAGAAAACATCCACCTTCGCTGATTGATTATTTCCTCGGACACTCGAAATACAAAAGAACACCAATCGTTCAATTTCAGATGTAAAGGCAAATCGATTATTGGGTTCATCCTCAGATCTATGAGCTGATTCATACTGAGATTCATTGGCAGATGCAACATAAACACAGCGTAAAGCAAATCCCAACAAGTCAGTATTTTCATACCAATTTGGAGGGAGCTCTATTGTTACTTGATAACTTCCCATATTCTGATACTCTATCCACTCTAGAATTCCGCTACTTCTAGGAATAACAATACTAATTCCATGGCATATGAAAAAAGAACCACCAAGAGAAATCCAGTTTTCCTGCACAAAAGCACAATGTAAATCCAATGGGTACAAAGAAAAAGGAATGTGCCATGAGAATCATACAGGAATTAGTTCTGATTTGAAGCAATTGATCAGAGAACGAATCGGCGGAACTGAGGGCCTTGATGAAATACCATCCGAACAGTTTGCGTCCAAAAATTGTACACTTGATGGAAGCTCTGGAATTTGTAGAAGGTTCTTGCAGTGACTCAACTTAAGGCCTTTTAGATTGGAAAGTTGACTGATGCCAGCAGGTAGGCTACTAAAATGGTTCCTATCCAGAGATAATTTTTCCAATGATGACAGCTGCCAAATATGGTTGAGGATCTCTCCTTCCATTAGATTGCAGTTACTTAGGGATAAACTTAGCAGGGAAGATAGGTTCCTAATAATATCATGGGGGATTCCAACTTCCATTAGATTACATTTACTAAGAGATAATTCTACCAATGAAGATTGATGGGAAATGTAACTGAGGATTTCCCATTTCAATGTATGGAGGTTCCTTAAAGATAATACTTGCAATGAGGATAGGCGGAAACTATCACTGAGGATTTCTCTTTCCACAAGAGAGGAGTTTCTTACAGATAATTCTACCAGTGATGACAGGGGGCAAATATGATTGAGGATCTCTTCTTCTCTTTGACCGCAGTGTGGATTTAGTGTTTTTAATGAGGAGAAGCGGTCATTACTCCAGATTACTCCTGACTTTAGAACATGACAAGTTACATGTACAGATCTTAAGGAGCATAAATCACCTCCTAGGTCCAACATTAATATTCCCTCGAGTTTTTGACAATTGTTCACATTGAGAGTTTGAAGAGAGCTCAAATTGCAAATGCTCACTGGAAGACTCTCAAGGTCTTCACAACCTGACAAATCCAAGTTTTCAAGGGCCTGTAGATGTCCAATTGATGATGGAAGCTCTTTTATAGCTGTTTTACTCAAATCTAGCATTTTTAGATTTTTCATATCATCCTTGATTTCTGGAAAGTTCTTTAGATTTGAACACCCTTTCAATAAGAGAGTTTGAAGGCATTCCAATTTATGAAGGTTCCTTGGAAGATTCTTGAGTCTTATGCACTCTATTATATTCAAGAAAACAGTTAGTTAATGAATCTAATAATAACATTGAAGCATGGGTGAAACACTTAAGTAACCTTGTACAACCTTCTAGAATTAGAATCTCCAAATTTGATGCACTTGAGATGCTTGAAATACCAACCAGATGCTTGGAATAACTAACATTAATGACCTTCAACTTTCTAGCAGTCTGTAACAGAAGAAAAATTGTTTCAATAAATAAACTTCAAAAAACTTTAAAATTAGTCTAGAGAAAAAATATAACTAAATAATAGCAATACCATGTTTCCTTTCCAAAGATGTTTTATTTTGCTGAACCGGAGGTTGAGTTCAACAAGATTGTCTGCATGAAAATTTGATGGCAAACATTCTAAAGGGTAGTGATCCCAATGAAAATATACTAAATCATGACAAGGCAATTCAAAGTCTAGGGAAAGGTGCACCTATTGTATTTGACTATGAGCAATCTAAGTCGATTTATCTTTCTGAAATATTTAACAGTAAGTTGTACAAGAAGTTGTAGAGATTTTTTCCAATCCCTATTTAGAAATATCCCCTCAATGTTTTTTGTCCCCTAAAAATAAGCATTGAGAATAAGCAGTATAAGATACATAGGGATTCACTAAAAGATAAGGTACTCAAACTATATTAATAATAAAAATAAATCTTGTAGAATCTTTTATATGTCTTCAGATCTCAAGTATACTCATGCATTTTTCTCTTACCATATTTTGTGTAAATACACTTTCAATATCCTCTAATTCCCACAATCTGCTCCATTTTCCAGGATGTTCTGGATAATTTTGGTGAACAATTGCCCAACCCATTTCTTGTAACAAGTCATGCATCCTTATAGTGTTGTCCTTCATAGAAATAAGACACCTCTCATGAAGAACTCTTAGTCCAATCTTGGGATGGAATTTGCAACCTTCTAGTATTCTTGTAACAAATTTTTCATCTTAACCTTTGAAGAAGCATGCGATATCAAGGAACAATTTCTTGCATTTATAATCTAGTCCATCATAACTTATCTGGAGTAACCTTTTGAATATCGTCAAGAGGGTTTGTTTTTCAGTTTTATGCAATGTGCTTTCCCATTCATCCACAACCTTTTATAAAGAAAAGAACCCAAAATTACAAGGGTCAATGGAAGGCCTTTAGCATAATCCAGTATACGATTAGAGAGGTTCACATAATTGTCTTTGGATGGTGTTGCCGAAAGGCATTCCAACAAAAGAGTTCCTTAGCTTTCTTGTGTGCTAATCCCTTAGCCTCATATGATCAATACGACTCATGTACATCTAGGCAACGTTTATTTCTCGTGGTCACAATGATTATGCTTCCTCGATGAAAACATTCAGAATTAGAAGCTAAGAATTTTAATTGTCTTGGACAGTCTGCATCATCAAGAACAATAAGAACCTTTTCAAAGCAACACTTACTCTTTATCTTTTTTATTCCTTCACCAATAGCACTTAACTTCGGATCTTTCCTCCATTATGGATATCACAAAGAAGGTTTTTTTGTAATTGAAGCAAACCATCATCAATCTTTAGATTTCTCTCTCACATTTTCAAGAAAGCTTGTGACGTTTAATTGAATTAACATAGCATTGTAAACAACCTTGGCGATGGTAGTTTTACCAATCCCATAAATCCCAACCATGCTCACTTCATTTGATTGGGCATCTATACAATGACTTCACTTCTTTCAAATTTTCATCCATTCCAACCCATGTTCTTCAACCAACAAGTGTACAACTTGAGGAATTAATCTTCTAATACTCACCATTGATATCCTTCAATTAAACTCTACCCAAGATCTGTCCATTATTAAAGCTACAATAAAACAATGCAGTGAACGTTAGAACTCAATTTGCCCAAAGAAAAAGCAAAAGTAAAGTAAATGGTAAATTATAGAATGGTGTTTAGTTTCATTCAATGCAACTAAATTAAGGTCAAGATAGAAGTAATTAAAAATGTGTTGAGTCGCATGTATGAATAAAATTTCATATGTTATGTCAAGTATACGTGCAATAAAATAATGTAAATTATCTCAATTGCTTCTAAAGGGCCAAATTGAAGTTGACCTTTCTAAAGTATCCTTACCCTTTATGATAAGAGATTTTATTATAGAGACAAATAATAGTTTGGCTAGAAATCTATCAATTTGCCACCTAAGTTCCTTAACCTATCAATGCTTTTATTATTTACAACATGACTTATGACCATTCTCTATGCTTATAAGACTTTCAACTATTTATTTTGTAAACAAGTAAATTCTCCATTTTAGTTCTATTTATATTTAGGTTACTAATAATTGCTACATAAGTTTCATATTTGAATGAAATCCCGCACTTTTTTCCCAAATATAAATTACAATGACAAGGAAAGTGAAACATGTTTATTTATTGGTCAAAAGCCTAGCAACAATTACACTCATGGAAAAAAAATTTAAAATGACACTTAAAAGAAAAATGTTTGTCTAGATATTGTTTTTGAAAATAGATTTTTTTCTTTGGAATATAAAATAGTTTTATAACTTAAATATATATATATATATATATTTAATTTTGGATTTAATACACTTTACCTCCTCAACCTATCTCGTGTTTTGTACATGACCCCTTTAGGTTTAAAATCGAACATATTGCACCCTAAACTTCTTAAATTGCAGCACTTTGCCTTTTTCGTTGGACGGTGTTAGTTTAAGTGGATGGAAAATGTCACGTTGTTGAGCATGTGACTGACTAATGAAGGCGTAAGATTTTGTAAATTCTTAAACCCAAAAAGTCCGCTCACCCTCCTCAGGTCTTCGTCTTCGTTTTACGTTTGTAACATAACTGCAACCCTAACACCCGTTTGGCTACTGAGAAAATTAAAAATAAAACGAAATCAAAGTTCCTAAGATGTATATTACACCGACCTCACTAACAACTAGTTTTAACATCATTGAGGTAAGTTTCAATTTCCTTCTGAAAACCAAATCAAAAAGAATACCCATAACAACCCAAAATTCCAATCTCCCTCTTTTCATTTTCTCAGCAACCAAAAACAAGAAACATGTAAAGGTCAACCACGCCAAAATCCCACCTTTTCATCGAGGCATTGCACACACAAAAACAATGGAATACCCTTCAAAATCAAAGTGCAGAAAAAAAAAGTCAATTCCAATAATCACACCGAAGAAAATGTTCCATCTACAAACCCCCAAATTCAAACTCAAAAGACTCTTACTTCCTTCTGTCAGAGGTGGAAGATTCTACAATGCTTAAGACAATGTATGATTAGGGTTTGGAAGATTGGAGTAGGAAAGAGAAGAAGATAGTAAAGAAGGAGAGATAATAAAGAAAAGACAAAGACAAAGCTAAAACCTGTTAACAACACTTGTAAGGAGGGGGGAAAATGCCGAAAATGTGCACACTCCAAATAGGTCTAGGATTTGATGAAAACAAAAATGAAGACAAAGAGAGGGTTAGGGTTTGATGAAAACGAAGATGAAGAGAGAGAGAGAGAGTTGTTAGGGGATTTTTGGGTTTGGGGATTTTTTTGGTTTGAGAATTTTCAAATCTACCCTTCATTAGTTAGTCACGTGCACAACACGTGAGATTTTTGTCCACTTAAACTAACACTGTCCAACAAAAAAGGCAGAATGCTGCAATTTAAGAAATTTGGGGTGTAATGTGTTTGATTTTAAACCTAAAGGGGGCAATGTACAAAACAAGGGATAGGTTGAGGGGGTAAAGTGTATTAAACCCTTTAATTTTTTTTTTACTATAAATTATTTTCAAAAATTGGTTCGGTAAACAAGTTCATCTCTAAGAGCATATTTGAGATTTTTTTAGGTATTTCCTTATAGAGTATTGTGATAAAGAATTGAAAATATAGATAATACTAGTATTGTTATATTGTACATAAATTTATCGTACCTTTATAGTTAATAAGTTGAGAAATGCGTTTTCCATATTTGAATTTTCAAATAAAATTTTATTCCTTATTTTCAACATTGGGTTGGGGAAAACTATTTTTTGAACATTAGTTTCAAAAATATTGTCAAACAAGCTCAAATGTTACTTGCTTTTATTTGTAACTGAGGCACAGAGGAATGTAGAACATAAAAGGAAAAAGAGGGAAAAAAAAACAATTTTCAATTACAATATAGTAATCCCGATGAGTACACATAGTAGAATAGCAAGGAAATAAGTTTAGCATTAGATTATTCAACGTGAAAGACTAGGTCTTAAGAAGAGATTAATTATCCTAACGTCATGGGATAGTTAGAATAAAACGAGATACAAACATTAGATTAAAAGGTAAATAAATTTGGTAATCAACTTGCAAATATAGAGGAAGAAACAATATTAAGGAAAGAAGAAATGTAAACTCATATAGTGCATAGAAAAATATGAGAATTATTTTCAGTAATAGAAAATTCCTTTAAAAATGAAAAAGGTAAAGAGTTTAATAACTAAGTTTTTAGAAAAAATTTAGGGTGGTATTACAATTTTTTAAATAATCATTCTGGATTATCTCCAAATTTACAAAGCATATTAATAAGCAATTTTAACAATTTATTTGATAGTGTAGACCCTCTTTTCAAGCCATGAGTTAATGGCTTGCTGTTACTATTCTATTAGTATTGTTTTTTAATGACTTGAAACAAAAGGCATCTCAGGGACCACCGAGAGAGAAAAAGCCTTTCTTTTTTTTTAGTAGGAGGGGGACCCCTTTCTGAAAGAAAGAGACCCGCTGCATGGACACGGCAAAGAGCATGGATGGCCATGTCGGTGGTTGGGGAGGCCATACTTGCTGATGGAGGAACAGTAGAGCAAGTAGTGGCTTGCTAAAGAAGACATAAACAGGGGGGGGGGGGGCGAGCGGCGGCTGGGAAGGAGGAAAACAGAGAGAGCGGCGCTACCTTGAACTTGGTAAGCTTTCGCCTTCTAACGCCTTGCTTCACCACTTGCTAATTTATGTATATTGTTTTGTTGTTTGCTGTGGACATCAAGGGCCACAGGTTAGCTTTGGTGTAGCATGATTATTTTGTGTAATATGCTCTGTTTTTTGTTCTTCCTCATACTCCGGGCTCTCTTCTATAAATAACCGTATTTTCTTGGATTGGATTGGGTGTTTGATGATTAAATCATAGGTTCCTAACTTGTCCCACCAGTTGGCAGCCCGTTCATCACTCATGGAACTTGGTTTTTGCCAGATAGTTCCTTGAATCTCTCATCCTTGCTCTGTTTTTATTTTTTTTAGCTATCTCCCCCTCCCCCCTCCCCCCTCCATGCACACGACCCCCTTTCATCCTTCCATTCTTCTCATCCTAATGCACCCATCACTCGTCAACTCTCCATTCCCTACCACACATAACCATCCCCCCCATGCCCTCTACCTTCGACCCATTCCCAGGGACTGGCTGCCACCTCCATCACCACCGCCAAGCCATCTTCCATCATCAGGCTACTTGAAGCCATCAAAAGCTGCCGCCGCCAATGCACCGAGCGCGCCCTCATGTACTATCTGGGTGATGCAAGTGATCTCTTGCCAGAGATCCCGACATTATCACCGTTGTTCGGGGACGTCGCCGGAGCGAGTTGCAGCGTGCTTCGCGGAGGTGCTTCAGTCATGCACAACCAGCTCGTGCTTTGGTGCCTCTACGCCGAACTGTGAGCTCACTTACCGCGCCATCGAAGCGTCTGAAGGTCGTCTTACCACCATCCCCCGTCCTCCATCGCTCATGGCCTGCAACTCCCCTCCACTGACCAAACCGGCAGCAGTCACACCCCGAGACAGCGAACGGATCTTCCTCGACGCAAGCACATGGGTTCGCCTCGACCCGCTCCGACCATGTGGAACAGTCGTTGGTCAGTCATCAGCGACGGCGGCAAGATCTTCTGGATGCCGCCGGACCGCCGCCACAGCTCCTCTCTTCGTCGTGCCGCCGGTGGTGGAAGCTCCCTATGAGGTTGATACGCAGGTGGAGAGGCAAGTGGTGAAGGAGATGAAGTCTTGGGCTTGCCCATGAAGTCTTGGCTTGGGCTTGAGTGGGACACTAAGGCCCAACGTTGTGATAGTGATGAAGCCTTGGGCTTGCCCATGGTGGCGGGAATGGGCTTAAGTTGGAGCCCAGGCCATTTGCATTGAATGAAGGGCCTTATGCCAATCTCCCCTGCACTAAGGTGGTCCGTGTCCGCATCAAGTTAGCCCATTAGGCTGTCCCCAAATTCTAAATAATTTTCTAAAAAACCTCTAATATCCATAGTTAATTAATTTATTCATCCCCTTTCCCTTGTTATTTAGTTGTATTTCTACCAATTTAGTTAGCTCAACTTGAAGACAATTAGAAGACAAATTATTAAGGTTGAACATCCTTTCAAAACTTAAAATAATTTATATTTCACCTTCCCTTCTTTAATTATGTCTAATCACCATATATGAAAAACTTTTGTATAAATCAATTCATATTAGACTCGAAGAATTTACCACATTCTAAACTTTAAATCCCATTTTCAAAACTTAGGTCTTTAAGTAATTCTTCGAAAATCCCATGTCTTAATTTAATTCTTCAAATATTCGTTTAAATCTTATTTTCGTTAAATAGAATCATTATCTCATATTTATCTAGTCTAATTCTTCAAAAATCTCATGTTTTAATTTAATTCTTCAAATATTCGTTTAAATCTTATTTTCGTTAAATAGAATCATTATCTCATATTCATCTAGTCTAATTCTTCAAAAATCCCATGTTTTAATTTAATTATTCAAATATTCGTTTAAAACTTATTTTCATTAAATAGAATCATTATCCCATATTTATCTAGTTTAACCCTTCAAAAATCCCAAGTTTTAATTTAATTCCTCAAATATTCGTTTAAATCTTATTTTCATTGAGTGGAGTTATTATTCCATATTTATTTAATTGCTTAAAGTCCAATCCTTAAAAATCCCATGTCTCAATTTAATCTCTCAATAATTCGTTTAAATCTTATTTCCATCAATTAGAATCATCGTCTCATATTTATTTAGTTATTTAAAGTCTAATCCTTCAACAATCCAACGTCCTAATTTAATTTTCAATTTCAAAAAAAAATTCCACTACTCATTTTCTATTCGTTTAAAATATTATTTCCGTCAAATAGCATTAGTCTTCCATGCTTATTTATTTATTCTACTCGCTAAAATCTAATTCTTCAGAACCTGACATCCAAATTTGATTTCCAATACAAGAACTTTCACTGTTTCACATTTAGCTGTTTATGTTATTCTTCGGTTTTAATGTTATCTGCTCAATCCATTACTTAATTCAGTTATTATATATCAAGATTCTCATCTCTAAATTAATTTCTTAAATTCAATCTATAAGATTTAAATCGCCAATCTCTAAAAAAATTTCACTCTCGTAATTATTTACCTGATCTTATTATATTTCACCTCGTATTGACCATTCATTTAGCTATTCAACCCATCCACTTATCCACGTCATTTTTAAAATTTCAAAACTCTCAAGTCATTTTTCCAAATTTCCAATCTCGTAATCAAATTTAATTTCTAAAATTCTGCATTCTCACATTTTAATTTTTAAAGTCTGATCTCAAATAAAAATCCAAAATTGTCCAATTTTTAAGTAACGCTTCAGAACTCCAATTTTTTCAAAATAATTTCAAAAATCCGATTTTCTCTCAAAAATAGTTTTGTCCCATTTGGTTTTCAAACAATTTATGCTCCTTTTGATTTTAATAACATGAATGAATTTTTTCATAATTCTGGAATAATAAATTGTGATATTAATTCATGCAATAAACGGGCTGTGGTGGGGGTCCCTACATAAGTGACTTTATGATTGATTGATTGATTTGATTATCCCACATGATTGATTCATTCTGCTTTATGATATGCATGAGATTATTTTTTTTAATTGTGTACTAATCCTCTTTCTTGATAGCGCATTGATCGATTGATGCCAAGGTATGCTCCGTTCTCACTTCGGTCGATTCTTTATTGAGTGTTTTGATTCCCTCACGTGCGTGATCACCCTGAGTATTCATTGATTTCCACATCAATTGCCACAACAGCTTCATTTTATTAGAAGAGACCCGACTTTAGAGACTTAGAGGGGTGCTACGGTCTTTACCGTACCTTCTCGATAAGTAACTTGACCCCTGAGCCCGATCCGGTTTTTTATAGATTACATTTTCCAAACAAGGAGTCACACTTAGGGTTTTCTTTCTTATTTTGTTTACCCTTTAAAAATAAAAGCAAAAATAAGTGGCGACTCCAAGTCATTTTTCTTACTTAATAAAATCATTTTTTTTTTGAAACAAAAATCGAGTTCGCCATCGAGTGGGAAACGCATGAGCGGAAATGCGGGGTCCACAGATAGACTACCTTTTTTCTATTGATAGAAATTATGGCCAAAATGGATTGATAGAAAGGAAGAATATTTTGCGAATCTAAAAGATTTTTTAACAATTCAAAACTTGGCATTTGACATAATTATTTTATTTCTTTTTATTGTTATTACTATAGATTTTCTAATATTATTTCAATTATAAACTAAATATATATTTTTTTCCAATGTTTTTAGAATTGGACTTGTTATTGAACCAGAAAAATTATCGGTTCATAGTTCATTGGTCGGACTGGTGGTCGAACCGTGGTCGAACTGGTGATGTCATAAATATATAATTTATATTTTATTAAAATAAAAATAATTTTAAGAAATTTATATAATATTAAAATTATAGAATTTCATTTTTTTTGTATTGATATGTCTATTAAATGATAAACATAAATATAAATATATTAATATATCAAATTTTATTAAATAAAATATGTATAATATTTACATATGAGAATAAAATTATAATATTTAATTTTATCTATATATCTATGCATTTTATTATTTTAAAATTTTAAAAATATTATATTAATTAATTTATATTATTTAATTTTTTTCATATTTATTGTTAATAATTATTATAAAAATAAGCATGAATATAAATATTTATATTTGTTTAAATGTTTTATATTATAAAAATTTGCAAACAACATTAATATAAAATATTGTTACCTATATCTATGAAAGGAGTTGTTCAACATAATAGTTGGCATCTTTCTTTTGTAATCATCCAAGTTCAAATCCTCACAATGCCACACAGTTGCATTTATAATCCCACATCTCACATTGGAAACTCACAAATATAATGAGTTCCATGAATAACCCACACCTGAAGGAATAGAAAAGCTACTCGGTGGGCTGGCTGGTGGGTGGGAAGATCATAGTCCCAATGCAGTAGACAAAACACAAATTTTGGTCAACCCACATGTTGATCGACTCACGGAAAATCGAACAGTCCAATGTCGATCCAAAGCCCGTTAGTTTTTAAATCATTGAATTTTTCCATTGTATTTTAATTTTTTTTTTTCTTTCATATTTTTTAATAATAAATTAAACATGAAAAAATCATTTTTTTAATTCTCTTTATTTTTTTTCTTTTTTTCTTTTTTTAACTCTTTCTTATTACTTTGGAAGAAATCAAACATATTAATGTCTACTACTTAAAAATGGATTTTGATTGATATAGTAGTCATAGATATTTTATTTATTAACAAGAATTAAAATAAACCGACAGAAAATTGGAAATGGAAAAAGCGATGTAGGGATTACCCATCCTGCAAAGGAAATCCACTCAAATTACCGGCTTTCCATAAGGCAGTCCTCCACTTCTCTATCTTCTTCTTCTCCTCGTCTGCATTGCTCTCGTGATTGTTACATGCTTCTCCATAAATCCCAGTCTGTTTCCTGACTTCAGACGGCTCTACATGATAGAAAATAGGAAAAACTTTTTGTCCCTTTTCTTCCTGGCACTCCATGATCTTGACGAGTTCATCCAAACACCACTTGGAATGAGCATAGGTTTTCGAGAAGACAATAATGGCGATCCTTGATTCTTCAATAGCTTTTAAGAGTTCGGGTGCAATCTCTCCTCCCTTTCGAAGTTCTTTATCGTCTCTTAAGGTTTTAATGATGCCACGATCCAAAGCCGAGTAGAGATGAGAAGTAAAGCTGTCGCGGGTATCTTCGCCTCTGAAACTCAAGAACACATCGTGGTCTCTTAGAATTGCTAGTGGAAGTCATGGCTGGATTGTAACAAAATTACAAGAACAGAATTTGGAAGAAGAAGAAAGAGGGTCTTTGATGACAAGACGATGATGGTGAGGATGCCCGATGTCCCGTTCTTCTCTCTTATTTATCTTTTGATTAGCAGTGAGTGACAGTGGGGTTTCACAAAAGACAAAGTCCTACCTCAATTATTAATTGCAATCATGAAGCTTTC
>JBAPGN010001880.1:0-15893 GCA_037355405.1 Vitis amurensis | reverse complement strand
AAACATAAGTTTTTCAACCTCTTTGTCGACCTTAAACTAATGTTGTGCTCTTTCATCACTGATAAACACATTCTTCAATCTACCTTTTTTTCAAAAGACTCTCGAGGCAATATAATTGGCTGCAAATCTTATTATTCTAGGGCGAACCATGTCTCCACCACACCTTCTACATCTGCGCAAGCAACCAACTATGGTTATAGATGAAGTTGGTTATCTTTTGAGCCTTTGTAATCACATTTGCAACACTCGACCTTTTATCGATGTCTTCAAATGTTAAGTCAATGCAATGTGCTGCACTCACACCATATAAATTATATTTCTTCATTACAGCTTCCTACTTTCACAAATGCTGAACCATTATTCGTAACTATTTGTACCACATTTTGTTTGCCAACTTCCTTGATCACATCCTTCAACAAACCATATATGTATTTGTTGTCCTTTATAAAATTTGATGCATCGACAAATTTGAGAAAGATTGTCCTACCTTTCGAATATACCATGAAATTAATTATGCTTAATTTTGTGGGCCTAGTCCATCCATCACACATAATTGTGCATCCATAAGTCTTCCACTTTTCTCTTTGAATATTAACATAAGCTTCCATATCTTTGTACTCCATATCCAAGTACTTGTGTTTGATTTCATAAGGAGACGATGGTCCTATACCCATACCTACCATCCATATATAATTAAAGCATATAAGAACATTTTTGGAAATCATACTTTATAAATAATGATGATATTGTTAAAATGAATACAACTTTGAAAATTATAGTAATTACCTACTTGTTGTGCACCAACAATCATATTCTTGAAGTGGTGAGAGTTTGCTTTGTTGGGTATAACACTCTCTTATATGAAGAACTTACTGATCAAACATCTCATGGTTTTCTTGATGGCACCACCTTTGAAAAGATTTTTCACATATTTCTGTCTTGTTGTCAAAGATTTGTGGAATAAGGGTGCATTAGGCGGTGATGGATTTGAATATTGAACACTTTGCAATCTTCGCATATGCCTTGTTGGATTAGTTAGATGTGAAGACTCACCTATTATAATTATTAAAATTAACATATATGTTAATTTAATATTATTGATAAAGTTTGATAAGAAACAGTAATAATTCAAATTGATGAGTCAGTCTTCCATTTTGCATATACATGTTTTTCTTTTACCTCTTACAAAATGTTCTTCTTGTTGTCGATTCCATTCAATAGCTTTTGATGCTCGAATCGCCACTCTATAAGCATGTTGCTCATCAGGGTGCATGTCAGCCAGATACATATACACATCATCATCAAGGTTTTCCTCAACTTCTCATCAATTACATGTCTATGTCTTTATGGACCCGCATTTTTCACGTGCGCCCCCACTCGATCTGCGAGACTCGCTTTTTATTTGTGAAAATTTAATTTTTGGAAAAAGTTGGAGTCGCCACTTATTTTATTTTTATTTTAAGGGGAAAATAAAACAAGAAAGAAAAACCCTAAAATGTGACTCCATAATTTTTGGAAAAAACATGTCTTTGAAAAACCCGAGTCTAAGTCCGGGGATCAGGTTACCTATTGGGAAGGTACCTTTAAAAGGTAGCACCCCTCTAAGCCCTCTAAAGGTCTCTACTAACTAAGTTAAGGGGAATGTGGCAATTAATCGGTTTAATTATGGATACCTAAGTAGGCTAGGTTGTTCCAAAAAATAGCATGTCAAACAAGATTAAATCATAAATAAAGGAAGGTTAGGATGCGTACCTGGACCGCTTCTCAAGCGCTATCATAAAACATTGATGGTTAATTTAAACAATATATCATCCAACATGTATTTTATTAGAAATAATCAAACAATGAAACATGTATATCAGAACACTCAAGCATTATTAGACATAAGCACTATTTCACAATGACAAGCATATTCAAGAATTCAGAAAGTAGGTGGTATAGGACATACCTGGATAGCATAGATAATTTGTAACGTGCTTCCTCAAGTTGTAAGGGGTTAGATAACAAATAATAAAATATAGAAAGCCTAGCATGCTTGTTATCTAATTAGCATAACAAGAGTGATCAAAGTATACAGAATCATCAATTATCACATACATCTTGTATATAATTCCTAAAAAAATAGATAGACATGATTTCAACAAGTGTCAAATGTGGCAACAAAAATAAATTTTGAAAAGATTTTCTTATGTAGGGGTTTCACCAATTCCCCAAATTAATATACACGAATTTAGCTTAGAATTATCCCATTTATTTGGGACCACAAGCTTTGATTTGTGTTTTTGTTCAAAACCGAAATTTTTGTTGAAAATCGAGAAGGATGCAAACCAAACAAGATATGGTTGCATATTATTTTTAAATAAATAATAAAAAAAACAAAAAAGGAGATTTTGATCCTGAGGACTCTAATGAGTTTTTGAAATAGATTTTTAAAATGATTTTTTTGAGAAAAATATTTTATTTTAAAATAAAAGGGATTAATTTGGGAAAAAAATAAAATATAAGAAATAAAATACCAAACAAAACAAAAATGAAACCTCAAAATTTTTTTTTGGTAATTAACAAAAATGATAATGGTGATGGTAGAGGCCAATCTTCATGATTTTCCGATGGCCTCAGAAAGAAAATCAAATTAAATGAAGGATCACTAACAGGCAAAACATTCTAAATTAGACAAACTAACAAAGTATCAATTCATGAACTAACCGCTAGGATTTTAAAAGCATATAAGCTAAGATAAGGGTGATCAGGAACTAACATTAATGATTTTGAAATAAAAAACTAAAAAAGGATCCATTCGGGTAAGGAACTAAAATTATAGAAGTACCTAAACTAATTATAACGAGTTTGACTAAAGTAAACTAAAAACATGAACTTTCAAACATAGAATTAATTTTACTAATGAACCAAAGCAAACTAAAAATATGCACTTTCAAGCATGGAATTAATTTTATTGATGAACCAAAAATTGTGAAAGTGTCCAAACTAAATAGATGAATTAAATTAAATCAAAGTACACTAAAAACATGAACTTTTAAATAAAGAATCAATTTATCAATAAGCTAATAAAACTATAAAACACATAAACTAATTAAAAATGAACGAAATTAATCAAAGAATACTAAAAATACGAACTTTCAAACATGGGATCAATTTTACTAATGAATTAAAACTATAAAAAAACACCTAAAAATAATGAATATAAATTATTAAATCAAAGCAAACTAAAAACTGAAACTTTAAAACATGGGATCAATTTCATTAATGAACTAAACTATAACAAATATCTAAACTAAATATAATGAATCAAATTAAAATAAAGCAACCTAAAAAACGCAACTTTCAAACATAGAATCAATTTTATCAATGAATTAAACTATAAATGTATTTGAACTAAATAGATGAATCAAACTAAATCAGAGTAAACTAAAAAAAATGAACTTTCTAACATGAAATCAATTTTATCAACAAATAAATGAATGAATAACAAGTAATTAAAAGAATAGCAAATACAGGAATAACTGAATGAATAAAATTCAAACGTTTTCAATCTGAAGCGATCAATCAAAATTAAATAGGGATCAAATCAAAATAATCGAAATTGGAAAAACAATATGCAATCTTTCTAAAGGTTTAATCAGACAATTGAATTAAAATTATGAATAGAATAAATTAATAAACCAAATCGAAACCTAAATTGTACCTAAAAAAAAGATTAATTAATTAAACTAAGAAATCAGAATCAATAACAAAACTAAACTAAGGAGTGAATTAAGACAAAATTAATTAAATTAAACTCACAAACACATTTTAACTATCATATGGATTAAAACAAAATTAGCATGGACTTATGAATTACGAACAAAAATAATCAAAACTATTTCAAAAACTCACCTGTATTAACAAAAAAAATTTGCCTTTGATGCGTTAAGTTGGCTCCCCTCTCCGTGTGGATCACTCTGCTCCCAGAGAAAAAAATACTCTCGCCTTTCTCCTTCTCAAGCCAAAAATCCTTTTTTGTGCTTTCGGAAATTCCCTCTTCAATTTATATGGCAGCCTTACCTTATGGAATATTTCCTTTTTCCTTTTGGAGATGTAGGTAGATATGGGAAGTATGGCTCGCTTGGAGATTCCCAAGGATGCAGCCGCATGTTGTTTTGGTAAGTGTCCAAATCCTAGTGATCGCATGGCCGTTTTGTGTTGGTGATGATGATTGAAAGCATACATTCACTTCTCATCATACTTATCACCATCCCCATCATCATCAAAATCATCTATGTCACCGAACTCAATGTCAACTTCATTGTTGTCTTCATCGAAGTCCTCCATCTCATCATCCTCCTTCGGATCTGCCACCCACGTGCACTCACACGTGTCTGCTCCTCAAAGACGGGTTGTGGAAGCCACAGGCCGAACTGGTCTTAGACAATCGTGGCGGCATCGGTGCGTGGGCATTGATTCAGTTCCCAGATTTGGGTGAAGAGGATGATCCATCTGATTAGGATTGAAGAGAAGAGCGAGGGTGCGTGGGACTGCTTCTTGATATGGCTGAGGATTAGCCGCCGGAGTGGAGCGTTGCTCATCTGTTCCAGCGCAGCTTGACTTTCTCTTCTCAAGGTCATTTTTCTTGAACCTCTGTGCGTGGCAGCGCCGGAATCAGAAACCACAATAATGGAGATCGTGCCGGCGGAGCCATTTTCGAGAAGAAACCAGTCCGAAGGCAAATTCAACGCGTTGGATTTTATGCTAAAGAGATCATACTTATTTGGCTTCGAGTGGGACCTCCTGTCGGAACGGCTGGTGATGGTGATAGAGATGACGTCCTCGTGGCGATACGGTTAGCTGGGAGTGAACTCCACAAACACCGCCTCGTTCGCCTACGGTCAGCCATCATTGTTGTCGTTCTCGCTACAACTCAACTTCACCAGAAAAACACTAGCTATGTTGCCGAAAAACTCAGCCACGACGGATCTGGGAAGGTCATTCATATCTAAACCCGTCAAAACCTCAAATTTCAGGATCGGAAAAGCTCTAAGGCTCCTCATAGCAGCTCATACTAGACCAGGGTGTGAAGTGCTTCCGAGCTCGGGGAACTTCGTGATCGGAATGAAGACCCTCACGAACTGAAGTAGAACCGGTTACCTTTGTGCTTGACATGGGTCCCAGCTTTTGACGCAGAGGAAAGTGGAGCCAAAAGGTTCCAGCTGGCCATGCTTTTTGTAACGGAATCTTGAAGTCGTTATGTGAGGGTGTGTTGCTCTTCTCTAATGGTAGTGACTGTTCCCTAAAGGGTCCCACCTATGGGGTATAATTCTTCCCATGATCTTCTTGTTCTCCCCAAGATGGTGTTCCTCATGCAAAACAAAATGAAATAGAATTCAAAATTAAAAGCAAAAAGAAGAAATTAATGAAAATCATAAGATTGGTAATAAAATAAAGTATGATTTAAAAGAAAAGAAAGACTATATTTTCTATCATGAGATTGTACAATTCTATCATTCAATAAGAGGGTCATATGCACATTTTGGAGTCTAAACAATCCAAGCAATTTCCTATTAGATAAGTGAATAAATAAAAAAATAGAAACTAGTAATAATAATGATAATGACAATGATAATAATAAACAAATGAGTAAAAAAAAATGAAAATGAATGAACAAAATAAATATAATTATCGAGTGCATGCAATAATAATAATAATAATAATAAAAGTTATATATGTATAAAAGTTAAGCTCGATGAAGTATTTAAACGGACCTAAGTGGGTGCCTAACAAACTAAGTGTCCTAAATGGGCCTAGGGTGTCTAAGTGGGCCTAGGGTGTCTAAATGAGTTACCCTAAAAGCTATCCTAAAAATGAACGAAAAAGCCTAAGTCTAAAATAGGGCTGCCAAGGGTCACAATAAGGGGTCAGATAATCCCTCGACTAAAATCTCCGAGGTGGCTCAAAAAAGGGTAAGTCATATGAGTAGTAATGGGCCACCAAGGAACTATTTTGAAGTACTGAAAACGAACTTAAAGTCATGTGCTAAATGGACAAAATTGAGGGTCTATAGTCTTCCTCTCATTGTGTCTTGCAATTTAGCTTGGATCTCTTCTATATCTGTAGATTTCTTCGCTTTTACCTTTTTTTTTTTTTTTTTCCTTTAGAAGTCATCTTATTTCTTGTTTCACTTCTGAAGACACGTTATGACACTTTTTTGTATTTGAATGAGGGTTTGTATGTGATAGGTGAAATTTAAAACGAGTAATCCTACCACTCTTTATTGTCAACCTACAATAATTGCATACAATTCTATTTTTGTTCCCTTCCATAGGTGTACAATATTTCCAACAAGGATCTCAACTCATGATACCGCTTCCACTTCCACTAACCATTTTCTAAACATGTATTTTAAATTCTCATACCAAACTAATATCAAATTTAAAATTATTAAAGATAAAGACATTTTAGAAATTTAATATTAATATTTATATATGAAATTGATAAGAAACATTACTAATAAAAATTGAAATTAAAAAGACAAACATTATCATATATGTGATATGATATGAATAGGATTTGCAT
Source organism: Vitis amurensis (assembly GCA_037355405.1). Taxonomy (NCBI): domain Eukaryota; kingdom Viridiplantae; phylum Streptophyta; class Magnoliopsida; order Vitales; family Vitaceae; genus Vitis; species Vitis amurensis. The sequence continues at coordinate 9,326 of JBAPGN010001880.1, read as the reverse complement.
TATAATTAAATTTCCATATGAGTTAAGTTTAAAATTATTAAAGATAAACATCTAAGTTAATTTACTATAAATATCATTAATGAAATTGATAAGAAACATTACTAATAAAATTTGAAATTAAAATTGAATTATGCATATATGAAATTGATAATTAAAAAGACAAACAATATCATATATGTGATGTGATATAAAAGGATTTGTATTATAATTAAATTTCCATATGAGTTAAGTACAAAATTATTAAAGATAAATATCTAAGTTAATTTAATATTAATATTATTAATGAAATTGATAAGAATCATTACTAATAAAATTGAAATTAAAATTGAATTATACATATATGTGATGTGATATGAAATAGATAAACATTACAATTAAATTTCCATATGAATTAAATTTAAATTTAAAATTATTAAAAAATAAAACTAAATATGCATATATGTCAAATCAATTTCCATATGAAATTTAATGTTAATATGAAAAATTTTAAAATTAGATGATATCAATTAAATTATATATAAAAAATAAAAATGAAGTATGCATAATAAAAATAAATTTTATGAAAGGTAAAACATACCTTAATTAGCATTGTCTTTGAGTTCATCCCCTTCACCACCAAATTTTCAAGATTTAAAAATTTTGATAGAGATAAAAAATAAAAATAAAAAAATGAAAATTGGAGCAATAGAACAAGATCAAAATTTTATGTATGAAATTGAATGAATTGTGGGTATTTATAGGATTTTTTTTTTTGTCAAACTAGCTGTTGGATGGTCAAATAGCCGTTATAAATTAATTTTAATTGTTGGATCAAAATTTGGTTCAAATTTGGCCATTAGATCTTCATATAGCCATTGGAAACATTTCTTAGTCATTGGATCAAGTCATGATTGATTTTCCACCATTGGATCATAAATCTGACTGTTGGATGCCTTTATAAAAAACACGGGTGAAATCTAGGCCATCGAATCGTCAAAAATTCAAATCTGACCGTTGGATGCAATAGGAGGAAATTTCAAAAAATTGCCCAAAAAATCGTCAATTTATCGTCGATATTTTGAAAGAATTGGTGATTTTTTTTTTACAATCTTCCTCCATTGCTTGGCGCATCTCTCCACAACGATATATGGAAGAAGTTGGAATTAGCTTTCGTTTGCTCATATTGGCACAAGGTCAATGAATAAGGATGCAATATTATCTTTCATCACTTTCCCAACATGAGTGTATTCATCATTTTCGTTATAAATGATGTCTACCACTCGTGTAAGATTGAGAACTCTGATAAGGATCGGGATCGGCATGGAAGTAGGTACGAGAACCCTTGGTTAATTTCGTTACCATGCATTCGCAATTTGCTTGTTAAACTCATCATAAGCCTGTTGCTTTGAGACCTATATTTGCTTGACATAAGCATTCAATGCTGAGGCAACATGCCCCTCTCTCTTGTTCAAACTGCACACATATATATAGTAATGCAAAAGATGAAGAAAAAACTACCATACGAATTATCACGAATGAACTTATATGTAATATATTCTACACATATACCTTATGTGTAGTCATATCGTTCATGAGCCTGGCAATTAAACATGATGCTGCCGTAAAAGGGTCTTTGTAAACCCAATCAAAGGCCTCTTTTGTTATCATTTCTCCTATTTCAATGAAAGAGAGGGTTGTGGCTAAGGGAAAGAGCTGAGCTTACTCGTGCAACTTGTATGTAATTCCTCTATGGAACCATTGTACTTTGTCAACGAGCCAACCTGAATTTTCAACCGACAAACATTTGTCAATGTTACGTACTTGTAGATATGCTTTAATTTTTAATTTGATGTGATTCGCCTATGTAACTCGAGCCCAACACATTTTGTCAAGAGATTGGGTTGAGTATTAAGCCTGTTTTGAGTTAAATTTGTATTGACCAATGTAAATATATTGAATAAATATGTTGTTTTTTTTTATTTATCAATTTGCATGAATTTGACCTTAATTGAAGTTTTTAATAATTATGTTGATTTGTCTTATTATCACTTTAATCTATTTAACCTATATTTGACTTATTTCAATTTTGATTTTGATAATAAGTTAAATTGAGTTAAGCATATTAGGTTGAGAGATTAACACTTGATTATTAGATGAGTTAAACAAGTCATATGATGTATTGCATGTTTAATAATTAGGTTATGCTTGGGCATATGTTTAAGTCGACCTATTTAGTCGAATGTCTGACCCACTGCAGAACACCATCAAATAAAAAAGGCTCTTACCACTTCTTTTACATAGTAGAAGCAATATGCTTTTCCTTCTTTGTCCATCTCTTCCCCAATTTCTTTGTAGACATCTGAGAGTGCCTGATAGTCACTTCCATGTATTCTGGCAAGTTGATTGATGCTATGATATCCACCTGAAAATAAAAGAACAATCCACCTGAGAATTTTGATATCTCCTCGTTCATTCCTTCCATCAGCTCTTTGACTAAGGAAGGCTTGATTACGGTGTGGTTCAATTTTCTCTTCTTCCTTTGCAGTAACAATCATTTGTTCATGGTTTTGTAAGGATGATATAAATTGGTTTAAAGTTGGGTATGGAGGCTTGGAAAGCATAGTAGTTTTTCAAATTATAATATCTAGGTCTAAGGGCTTTAGTTACTTGGAAGAGTTTATCATTTCAAGAACAAACTAATTTATAACAAATGTTTATCACAAATAAACTTGAACTTGTGAATGTATTCGTCATGTTTTAACAACAAACCTTTTCTTAATTGATAGTGACTATCCTTTAGAGAACCCCTTCTTTCTCTTTTGTTGCAGGCCGAAGCTGTTCTTCAACTGAGTGCCTGTCCCATCGTGTAGTGTGTCCTTTGACTGTCATGCCGAGTACCTCCTTAATCATCTTTTGTATGAGCCAAGACATCAACAAGCCATCATTATTGATCCAACTTGTATATTTGGGACTGATAGTTTACCTACCATCTTCTTCTTCGATTTGTTGATTTGGCTTCTCTGCATCTCCTACGTGGTGTTCTATACCTAGACTCCTTATTAGAGGTAGAATCTGTGATTTCCAAAGGATGTAATTAAAGTTTGACAACTTGATACAAACAGGGCTTGGATACTGATGGAAAGCTTGGATTGATATTTTTGGCTTCATATCTTTCTGCTTTGATACCATGAAAAAATTTATAGAAAAATGTAATTGAAGAATGATTAACGAATAATAGAAAAACTCGAAAGGATTCCTAGGTTGATTTATTTCAGTTATGGTAATATATACAAGTATATCAAATAGCCCTTGGAGTTGGTCAACATCAATTGGTTGTCTAAGGAAGGCTGCTTAAGAAGGAATTCTACATATATATTGGTCGAACAACTAGGGAAGGTTTGGTCGATCAAAAAGAAAGAATTCTAGGCAATGCTGACAATGATCTTGCTGGCGGTGATTAAAGAAATGAAATTCATTGCAATTCAACAGTGATTTTCCCATGAAGTAATCAGAGGGAATAATATTTGGCTTGTTGAAAATAATCAAAGGAAACAATTTTGCCAATAATTTTGGCAGTGATGGCAACATTCAACTTTCTACTTGTCATAAACTTTCACTTGGGCTGTCTCCTATCATCCCAGATCAAGTATAGGATACTGAACAGACATTTAAATACATGAAACGATGTTCACAACAATCAATGGAATTAATGTTTTTTGCAGAAAAATGTTGGTGGATGCGTGCATGTATACAAGAATACTTAGAATTTGGCTATGCTGTTGTCAGTAAGAACAAGAAAAGACTCAGCACCACCGATGCTAGTGGACTAAACCTTGAAATGGACTCGAGCCCGACTTAGCATTTAGGCATAAAAACACAATAACAGTCCCGATCATGCATGCCTTTTTCTAGAAAACCATCCATCATGCGCCGCAAGGCTTCGTTTTACTAAAGAAAAAAAGGACACTTTTTCTCCATATATTGCCTATTGGGATGCAATTTTATAATAAGAATGGAGGAGAAAAAGAGAACAAGTCCCAGACAAGTGACCCAACAATGACTTCCCACTCGGAAACACTGTTCCATTGCCATGTTTTTTACGACACCAAAGTGAAATGGTGGTGAGACAAAGGACATGATGCAATAGTCATGATCAGTAAGTATAATATTATTTATAAGTTATTTAACACATGGAATGCTTTGTTGTATAGCTAGTCAAAATCTGCCTATAAAGTAGCACAAAGCTAAAGTGAAGAGCACACAAACCATCCATCATGCACGTTCAATTCACTAACACATTTTGGGTTGGCTGTTTGGGGCCAAATGCCAAGTAATTTAAATGCTTGAAGTTGTAGTTCAGTTTTTGGTTGACAGATACGTGTACCTTACTACTGTATACCCTAAAAAATCCATGAACATTTTGAATAATGTTGAACATGTAGTAGGCACAAAAATAGACTCATTTCAATAGATTTGGGTTAGACATACTCATGTTTGTGTTATAATCATGTCAAGTTATATATATAACATGTTTAATAACTAGGTCATATTTAGTCTATATGACTTCTCGACCCATTAAAGCTATTTAATTTGTTCACTTCATGAATTAGGATGTTATTAAGTTGGCTTACTAAACACCCATGTAATGTTAAATATAGATATTGAAGGAAATTAAAGAGACAAAGTAGATAGGTTATTAGGTCAAGCATATGAAATCCACGTATCAATATATCAAACTTTTACCAAACCCACCTCATGACAACCTTCTTATGGTTCTCACATGGATTTCTATTGTTATCAAACAAAAAGTCTATAATAAAATATTTTTTTATTATATTTCATAGATACTCTAACAATTAAATAAAAGGATAAACTTATTTGTGGAATATAATTAAAAAGAAAAAAGAAAAAAAGAGACGTGTTAGAGTTTAAATTATTATTATTTTATATATTTTAAATAAAATAATACTAATATAATTAAAAACAATGTCCTCTTTCAAGTTTCGTAGCCTTCAACCTATAGGAGCTGTGATTATTTCAAGTTGGTATTCTTTAACACAAGTCCATTCCTAACTTATTCAACTTTTACGACTTCAACATAAACCTCGTGATGGTAACAAAGTAGACTATTCTAGCCCTACCTAGGTTAAAGTCCTAAAAATTTATAAGAATTATGGACCCATTATTATGAATCTAGACATATATTTATTCTGAATTTATCAATTCTTTTAATATATATATATATTGGTTTTAATAGACAGAAATGTCCTTAATGGCCCTTGTACATAAAGTACGTATCGGAGTGATAGAATACGTGTTCTAAGAGTATGTTTTGACAGTGATTTTAGAAAACATTTTTAATAATTTCTAACCCTTAAATTATACAAATTTTAAGTGTTAAAAATTTAAAAACACTTCTTAAAATCATTGTCAAACGGATTTTAATATTATTTAATAAGCTAATTATTATTATTATTATATTATTATTATTATTATTTATTATATCAAACATGTTAAAATTATATATCTTATAAAATAAAAGTTATGATCTTATGTAAGGTTGCAATTTGAAGTGTCAAGTTCATTAAACTATGCAGAGTTAAGCTTTTATGTTAAAAATAAAAAATTGTAGAGAATCAATTCATTATTTTCCAAGCAAGGATTAAGATATTGAAGTATTGAGATGGTTATAATTTTAGAAACAAATAATAATACATTAATAATATATATATATATATATATATATATTATATATATAATGATATTGATAATAATTCATAAATCTTAAAAGTACATTTAATATTAAAATATCATTCAAGTAATTCGGAAGTATTCAAAGATGTAAATTAAAGAAATAATAATATAGGTATAATTATTTTATATTTAAAGTATTAATAATTCATTTACAACTTTAATGTTGTCTATCAAAAGAATTATCATAAGAAAGCTTATATTTTTAATAAAATTAAATTAAGGTGGTGTTTTTTTTTTTTTTTAAATCTAAATGAAAAATTAATTTAACTTAATAGAATTAAATATTAAATTATTTGTTTCTTATATTTATTTTTGTTAAGTATTAAATATCAATAGGGTGAAAGCCTTGTGAGTGTGTGCAAAAAAATTATTTTTAATATTCAATAAAAAGGTTAAATATTTGGTTTTTGTTATTCATAAAAAATCTAAGAATTAATTTTTTTATTGTATTCAAATAGTTGATGGAAGTTTGAGTTGAATTCTAATGTTACTTGAAATAATAAAATTAATTTTTTTATTAAAAAAATAAGATATATAGATAATTATTTTATTTTAGAATGAAAAATATTTCAATAAAAAATAAGATAATTGATGTTAAACAATTTTATTATGGGAAATATAAATTTATAAAAAACTTGGTTTTATTTGCTTTTTTTTTTTTCTTTTTAAATTTAGAAATTCTTTTACCTAATATTTATTTATTTCAAAATAATTAATGATGGTTAGTTTTAAATATAATGTTAAATATGATTTTAGTTGAATTCCTAACACTAAAAATAGTGACCCACGTTAAAATTTTAAAACCATCCAATTTATTTAAAATAAAAAAAACAGAAAGATAAGAAAGTTGTGATTAAAAATAGTATTAACATAAATTAAATTTTTAAAAGTAAAAATTAATATGCTTATTGTATCTTAAATAAAAAATATTTTAAAATAAAAAAAGTTAGATTAAATGGGCCTAGAGAGAAATTTCTAACACAACTAATTAATTACGTCTAATAGAACTCCAAGCATAATACAGAAATAGATTTACTTTTCTAATCTTTACTAATTTATTGTTAGAAATTTTATCTAAAAAAACACAGGATATTTGAATCTGAAAAATATTTTTATTGAAATATACCTTGATTATAGAGACAGTTTGTTGATACACAGCTTGTTGACAGCAAAGAGAATGGCTCAAATAGTGATAAAAATACAAAAACTAGATTTTGAAAGAGAAATTAAAAAAGTCGAGAGATGATTTTTTTTGAACACTCTGAACGTTCTTGAGCTCTCAATTTTTTATCAAGCTCTCTCAAGCTCTGCATTCTGTGAGGTGAAAGATTGACTACTCTAATTTATTTAGGATAGAAAGTTTGGACTTGATATTGATCTAAATCTTCGAATAGCTTGAATTTTTTATGAAATCTGTCATTGATGATAGGGGACAACCTACGCAGCCTTCGTAGAAGAAAGAAGGAAATTTTCTCATGTCAGAGGCATTGTTTGAAAGAGAATTTTATTTTCCTCTTTTTTTCCCTGCTCCACGTTTTACACTTTCAAAAGCTAAAGTAGGAGACAAAACCCCACTATTATCATATTCTCATGACTTTGACTTTTGATTTTTTTCTTTTTTCTTTTTTACATACTATCACAACTCTCTTTACATTCATTTCTCTCTATCTCTTTTACATACTTTTTTTTTATAACTGATAAATAACAAAAAGAGACAATTGACAAAAATCACGGATGTATAAAACAATTCTTGAAATCTACTTTATTTGGATCTTGACCCATAGAGTTCCTCCAAAAAAAGATAAAACTCAGGTGTTCACCTATGAATTCATTCTGATAATGTTGTATATTCTGTTTCTTCATTTTCTTGATGATCTCCAAACTGTTCTGAGAGGTTTGAATGAGAGTCCTTGACGAATATGCTCTAAAATAGTAACGTATGCTAGATGAAGCTTGACATTTTGCTTTTCAAAGTTAGAGAAATTCTATCTGAGTCGGTCCTTGAGAACAGCTTGTTAGAATTCTTTTGAAAATCTTGATGATCCTGCCTTGTTGAAACTTTATTGGCCAAAATCATTCTGTTGACATACCCCCCCCCCGCCCCAAAAGTCATGAATTGATATGTTTCCCACCATTTGTATGGTTTAGAATCTCTTAGAGAAAGAGAGCATAATGCGAAAAGAATCGAGGGTGTTCTTGCTTCTTGATTAAATATCCATGAACGAAATTCCATGGAATTTCTAATCTCGAAAATATAGAACGTTAGAAGTCTCGGTTGAGTGTAAACATATAATTAGACGCTTGAATACAACTTTTTGGAAGGTAAGAGAAGAGGAACAATCTGGACTCAAACTTTGAAGAAACTTGGATTGTTCTTGTAATGGAAAATGGTTAGGCGAATATTTAAAATTTGAAGATCATTGCATTAAGAAGAGCTTTGGTATCTTGGAATGCATTCGGAAAGAAAGCTGACCAAGGCCTATGGGATACCCATTAGATGAGAGTGAGGATCCTCTTACCCTACAAAAAACTCCCGAGTTAGGAAAGTCATGAAAGGGAATTCAACTCTCCTTTGATAAATTCACATTTTAAAAAATCAAAAAATTTGAAAACGTACAAGCTTTGTCATCTTTGCAAAAAAATTTGTTTTTGAAACAAATTGTTTAACATTTTCTTTTTTAAAAATATATTTTGTAGCTTTACAATCAATTTTCAAAAGAAATTTTTACATTTACCAATCAACTTTGAAATCTTGAATACACAAACTTATAGATAAAACTTCTTTTTTGACAGTTGAATAACTTTTATTTGAGCGTTCCAACCAAATCTTTGATATGATATCTAAACCTATATACACTTGATTGTTAATATTCTTGCTTTTAATAGCCTCCCTACAACTAATTGCTGCATCTGATTCTACAATATGAAAGAAAACTCGAGATAGCAAATGCATTTGGATGAGGGAGAGATACTACGCAATGGAAACGTTTCTTTTTGACTCTCTTGTTTAATTTTTCTTTTGACCAAATTTAGTACTATAGCTCAAGTCATGCAGGTGCCATATTTTTCTATGTTTTTTATAAGGTAGTTCACAAAATGAATTCTCCAAAATCTTTGAAGTAATTAAAGAACATAATTTAAAACAAGCTAAGAAATCTTTGCAATTGTTTTTTCGTTATTTTATTCACAAGAATTTGTCAAGCAATTCTATTTGACTTTGGAATTGGTTGTTTTTCCTTGAAAAAATAGATCCTAAAAATCTAATCTTTTGTTTGAAATTAGTTTCATTTTTGGCCAGACACAAGCCATTCCATTTGCGTTTAGACCCAATCAAAAAATACTTTTTTTAAATGAACAAAATTGTTTCTATGAATCAAAAAAATATAAAACTCATCAATGTTATAAATTGATGAATGAAAATGAGGTTTTTTTTTTTTTAAAAATATATTATAATATTTTGAAATTCAGAAGGGCAATTTTTGGAAGACCAAAGACAATTCATTCCATTCTCATTACGATGACCAAAAGACACGTAAAAATCTCCCGAACCCGACCCACCCTCCCACCCCTTCCCCCCATACCTCTCCCACCCC
>JBAPGN010001879.1:0-16352 GCA_037355405.1 Vitis amurensis | reverse complement strand
TTTTTAATGACCCAAGAGTCTTTTAGTAATGAGTAAAGTTCACAGCAGTCAATCATGGACTGTAGAACTAAAATGGGAGAATTGCACCTTGTGATCATGAAGGTGAATATCCTAGGAAAGAATCTGTGAAGGCAGTTTGCTGTATGGTTCCTGGATTGCTGCAATTGTACAAAAAGATAATATAAACACTTAACATATAGCATTTTTTATTAGAAAATTTTAAGTAGGATTCTTTATTTAAGAAAGAGGAAATCATAAGCATAAACTGATTACTACTCAAAAAGTGTTATTTTGTAGCTTGTAATTAACTCTTTTAAACACTTTTGAGTAGTATTTATTACCTTTTAACTCAATTAGCATATTAAGTACCTTTGCAATCATTTCTAATCAAATTGTGCAAGTTTTGGTGCTTTTGATAGTAATTTGATCACGAAAGCAATTCAAGATTGAGGAGAGTTCTATGGAATCCATGGCAAAGCAATTGGAAGCTCATTAACATGAAGAACCTAAGCTTTGAAGCTTTATAGTCCTTTTCCATAAGCAATTCATGAATGCAAGGAGGGAAAGCAAAAAGAGAAATCTAACATGAAGAATTCAAGAGGACAGCAACTGTTGAACACTTTTGGAGCACTTACTGGAGCTCAATTTATGCATACTATATGTCGTTTCGAAGCTCGGGAAGTCAACAATCCAATGCTGCAAACGGTGCACGATTCAGAGATGAAATGAAGAAGTTAGATCCATTGGAAGCCGATCACACCAAGCTGAAGGCCAATTTCGCAGGCTGTGAAATCAGCCTTTGGCTGCGAAATCACAAGGTGATGGCTGCGAAATCAACCTTTGGCTACGAAATGGTGTCCTTCAGCTTGCGAAATTTCGCAGCCATCTTGCAGGCCTACGAAATCCTCCTGAGTGCTTCCAGATATTTGCGACCGACATTTTTAGATTTTTTGCTTTAGATATTTGATGTCTAAATCCTTATTTTCTCCTTGTAATCCACCAATTATAGGATTCCTTGGTTATTAAGTAAGAACAAAGGGTGAATAACCTCATATATATTGTTTGTAATTTTCATTACAGAATCATCTCAGGAGCTTGTTCTCAGAGACATCTTTTGTATAGTTTTGAAGGAAGTAAAATACAGAGCTTTGCTCTGCCTTACCTACTCAATTTGATTGTATTTTTCTTACTAGCCAAACAAGCTCTAAGGATGTTTCTTCAGAGAATGGTTGGCTAGACTTTTTGTTTCTTGGAGCTAAGGTAGCTGGGTAAGGTCCCGTGTACAAGAATTAGTAGTTTTGTTGTTTCAACTGTTAATGAAGAGAAAGTGTGACCCGTTTATGGTTTCTATGTTTTTAGTTAACTTAAAACGCCTTCAATTCACCTGGGCCAACACTTGGTAAGGCAAGTGATCTCTGTCTATGGAGATGCACTAGTTTATCTCTTGCGAGCCTTTGGGAGGTGACTTGAAGGTAGGATTTTCTAGAATTGCCAACACTTGGTAAGCTTTTGGACTCTAAGGAGACATCCATTAGTTATCTCTTGCGAGTTTGAAAAGGGAAGTCCAAGGTTAATGATCACCTTGAATGGAAAATGCTAGGTGAGAGGCATGAGCCATTGCAAGATGCATGATTACTACTCAAAACGTGCTATTTGATAGCTTGTAATTAACTCTTTTAAACACTTTTGAGTAGTAGTTATCACCTTTTAACCCAATTAACATGTTAAGGACCCTTGCAATCAATTCTAATAAAAAATGTGTTAAGTTTTGGTGTTTTGATAGCTTTTTGATCACCAAAGCAAATATGAAATTGAGGAGAGTTATTTGGAATCCATGCAAGGAGTATACCCGGACAGTGCGTCCGGATACACCATCGGAGGGCATCCGGACAACATATCCGGGTAGGAATTACACCCGGTTGCCGCCATTTTGCACCCGGCTGCCACCAATTTGTACCCAACTGTCGCCAATTTGTACCCGGCTGCCGCCAATTTGTACCCGGCTACCGCCATTTACACCAGGATGCGCGCCGTCATTTTGCACCCGGCTGCTGCCCACTTTTCACCCGGATGTTCACGTCCGGAATTCAGGAGCCAGATGGGAGAGGAGGCGTTTCAACTTCTCCGGACGGACATATCCGGATCATCTGATAGCGTCTACCCGGATGGGAGAGTAGCCATTTTGCACAGTGCTGCGGTGTTCTCCTGAAGCTTCCTGATATTTGCCACCGATATTTTGTTTTAGATATTTGTTGTCTAAATCCCCAAAATCTCCTTGTAACCCACCAATTATAGGATTCCTTAGTTATTAAGTTTGGAAAAATGGTGAATAACCTCATATAGATATTTTGTAATTTTCCATATATATATCTCTCGGGAGTTTGTTCTCCGGGGACGACAAAAACTTTGTATAGTTTTTAAAAGGAAGAAAAATACAGAGCTTTGCTCTGCTTTACCTTTCTCATTTTGATTGTATTTTCTTACTAGCCAAACAAGCTCTGAGGATGTTTCCTCGGAGAATGAGTGGCTAGACTTTTAGTTCCTTGGAGTTAAGGTTGCCGGGAAGGTTCCAAGTGCAAGAATTAGTAGCTTTGCGGTTTCAGCCATTAATGAAGAGAAAGTGTGACCCGTTAATGATTTTTATGTTTTTAGTTAACTTAAAACGCCTTGAAATCACCTGGGCCAACACTTGATAAGGCAAGTGATCTCCATCCATTGAGATGCACTAGTTTATCTCTTGCGAGCCTTTGGGAGGTGGTTTGAAGGTAGGATTTTCTAGAATAGCCAACACTTGATAAGCTTTTGGACTCCACGAAGACATCCATTAGTTATCTCTTGCGAGCTTTTGACGGGAAGTCCAAGGTTAAAGATCACCTTGAATGGCAAGTGCTAGGTGAGAGGTATGAGCCATTGCAAGGTGCATCAGTGAGAGGGATTTAGTGTTTGAACCCATTAAAGGGAAGCATCCGTACAACACTGATTAGAGAGTTGACTATATGTTAATTCTCTAATGCGAGGAAATGAATCAAATGACCGGAACTCTGTTTTTGCATAAGGAACCTCCCCTGTGAACCTAAACCTCCAAGGAACGTTTTTCTTCATAAGTAATTTCCATTACTTTCTTTACCGTTAGTTTAAACCAACCTTTTTCATCCAAAAATTATGTTTTCTTTTAAAGCTAACCTTGAAATGAAAAGGCACCAATTCAGCTTTGAATTGGTATCATTTATGAATTGAAAACCCTTCCCAGTGAACGATCCTAGAGCCACTATGCTATAGTAGCTTTGTCTTTGCTACCCTAGTTCATGGTGTAATAGGTTATAAATTTTGTTGATTACTTCCTCAAGCAAGGAGCACCAGCTGGACATAAATCAGTTGATACACCAACTGGGCATGAATCAATGCATCAGTGAGAGGGAATTAGTGTTGAAATCCATAAAAGGGAAACATCTGTACAACACCAGTTAGAGAATTAACTATATGTTAATTCTCTAATGCGAGGAAAAGATTCAAGTGGTCGGAGCTTTGTTTTTGCATGAGGAGCCTGATCCCAGTGATCCTAAAACTCCAAGGAACGTTTTTCTTCATAAGTAATTCCTATTACTTTCTTTTTAGTTAGCTTAAAACAAATCATTTTTCAGCCAAAGTTTATGTTTTCTTTTGAAGCTAACCTTGAAATGAAAAAGCACCAATTCAACTTTGAATTGGTATCAGTTGTAAGTTGAAAACCCTTCCCAGTGAACGATTCTAGAGCCATTATGCTATATTAGCTAAGGCTATCCTAGTGCATGGTGATATAGGTTATACATTTTGTTGATTACTCTTGTCTGAGGACCAAACTCAAGGTACACCAGCTAGGCATGCAATCATAAACACTTACCAAATATAAAAAGAGAATTCCTTCCTTAACATATAGGTAAACATTTTTACTTTTTTTAAATTTATTCCTTTTACTTTCCTTTATTCTTATCCATTTCCTTTAAACATATTAAATTCTTTCCCAAAAACAAGGAAGAATAGGCATAATTGCTCCACATATTTATAAAACTTACATATCTATGAAATCAATATTTTATAGGCATAATTGAAAAATAACTATATTTATAGTAATTTTCCATTTAGGATGACCTACTTCCAGAAATTGTAATTTATTCAAAAATATTTTGATGAAATTAGAATTAAAATTATAAAATGTAGGACATATTTGTTGGCATACCAAAATTTAATTTAGTGTGATGCCCTTAATGTGTTATATTCTGTTCAATCAAAATTATTCAGCAAATAAAGACAAATGTTTTTAAATATTAATACTTTCTATAACGTGGGGTCCAATCTTATGAGAAAATCCAATCCATTCCTAATTTTTGTGGAAGAAATTGAAGGATGAACTTGTTACTGGCTTGCATTAAATCCATTGATTTGATTTGTGGGGCAAAGGAGAAGACCTTGTTTGGATCATTTTTAAGAAATCGTTTTTTTTAATAAATAAAAAAGAAAAAAGAAAAAGAAAATTCCATGGAAATAATGTGTTTGGGAATTCAAACCATCAAAATAAACCAAAAGTATGTGAAAAGTCTATTGGCAATTCAAGCCATACAAGTAAACAAAGAATTATTATTATTTTTAAAAAGAAGAAGCTTATTTAAATAATACCTTCAAGATTATTATTATTTTTTAATTAGCATATGATGGTTGACTTTAGTGAAATATTTACATTTTTAATTATTGTCAAAAGTAAAAAATAAAAATAAAAAATAAAAATTTTAAAAGTGATACAAGTAAAATCTATTCTCAACTTTATATCTTTCTTTTTATGATTTAATATTTATAAGTTGTGTCTTTTTTTTATTTATTTAAAATAAAGTAATTAGTTTTTAAAGTTTAAAGATAGTAAACTTATATAATATTTTTAATTAAATATGCTCTCAAATAATATCCTACTTCCAAAACAACTTCTCAACAAAAACCATTTTTTATTAAAATAATAATAATAATAATAATAAACAATATCAAACCTATTCTAGAAAAAGAATAGGAATATTTAGAAATTTTTTTTTTTGTACCCAAATTAGAAAATTATGAAATTTCCAAATACTTACAAGTTTGTGCATATTGAAAATTTGAAAATACTTATAACTTTGTACACTTTTCACAATTCGATATTAAATCAAAATTATTGAAAAAATAAAGAGAATAATACCAAAATATAATCTTGATTCCTAAAACTACTTGGGGTGTAATAAAGAGTTAGGATTTTAAGTCCAAATTTTAATTTTGTTCACACTTAGGATTAGAATTTCTCATTTGGTATTTTATTTAGACTAATTTTTTAGAATGCATACTTGTTAGCCAATTCTGAATTTTTAAGCATGTTTATTGTATTTTGTTTCATCTTATTCATACCTTACCCTTTCGTTCTTCATGATCTAAGATATGTATATGTTGCATCTATTGTGAGGCCTTATCTATGATTTTATATTTTATTATTGTTATCTATGAACTAACTCTCATTGATTTTATGCAATAGAAATATTAGTAATTCATTTCTATACATTATAGAATGTTTTAGTCTCATTGTGTGTTTTTATCTATTTCTTTTCTAATATTATTTGTCATTAATTTTATCATTTACTCATTTTCATCTTAGAAAACCTTAGAAATCCCGTTCAAGTATCCTTGCTTGACAATTGTCTCTTTTATCATATACTAAAAACATATAAGTTGTAGAGTTGTGGATATGATTATTTATTATGATCATATTCAAGTTTTCAACCTATATGTTTTGTATATGATTGGTAGAATTGTCTGCAAATGATGCTTTGAATTGTCCGTTTGGATAGTTTGGAAATACATAATATCTATGAAATCACACGCCTATGCTTTAGCATATTGATAAGTTTTGACAGTGATTCCCCTTGTTCTCTGGGTGCATATTTGGAGAAGGTGACATATTGTTAGCAGCTTAGTTAAGCTAACTAATAGTATGTTTATACCTTAGCCAATTCGTGTACTTGGAGAACTATGAGGAAATGCTACTGAAATTTTATCAAAATAAAACTAAACATGTTAGTGATTGATTCGTAGGGATTATGTATTTCCAAGTGGGATAGGAACCACTACCAAATATAGGAATTTGAGATGATAAAAAGCATATCACAATCATTATAAGTTGATATGAAGATTAATTGTTATGTGACTGAAGGGTTTAATTTGCAGAAGTACGAGAAAAAGGCAATAGATAAGAGTTGGATGTAGAAGTCAAGAGTAAGTAGTGATATCATAAAGGAGTTTTGGAGTTCTTAGACTTTGCCTTTAGCAATGCACCTGGAAAAGAAATGCTCCCATGTCCTTACATTCGTTGTAATAATTGTCTTATGCAGAAGCGAGAAATCATGTATGATCATTTGTTGGACAATGAGATAGCTAGAAATTATGTGCGATGGTTGATGCATGGGGAATATGAGTTTTGCGAACCTACAAATACTAGCACTAATGAGTCTGATATGCATGATGAGATGCAAGAAATGTAAAATGATGCATTTGGAATGCCAATGCCAAATGAGGAATCTGAAAGAAGTCCACATGTGCATGAGGAGTTTGAAAAACCAAATGAGGATGCAAACAAATTTTATAATTTTTTAAGAGAAGCAGAGCAGGAACTATATCCAGGGTGTAAAAAATTCACAAAGTTGTCTTTTATCATAAGATTATTTCATATGAAGTATCTTAATAGATGGAGCATTAAGTCCTTTACAATATTACTTGAATTGTTGAAGGAGGCATTTCCTGAGGGTGAGACATTGCCAAGCAACTATTATGAAGCAAAAAAAATACTTCGTGACCTTGGCCTTCATTATATCAAGATTGATGCATGCCCCTCAGATTGCATGTTGTAGTCAAAAGAGCATGCAAATGCAAATGAGTGTGTTGTTTGTGGTGTCTCTAGATGGAAATCAAGTGATTATCATTCTACAGATGAGTTCACTAATTCAGCAAAGAAAAAAAAAATTCCTGCTAAGGTCTTGCGTTATTTTCCCTTAAAACCAAGACTTCAAAGGTTATCTATGTCATTTAAGACAACTTCTCACATGAAATGACATGTTGATGGTCGCATGGAAGGTGAGACGATGAGGCATCCAGTGGACTCTTTGGCTTGGAAAAACTTCAATAACATACACCCTTCATTTGCAATAGAACCTCGAAATGTTAGGCTCAGTTTAGCAAGTGATGGATTCAATCCTTTTGGGAATATGTCAATTTCATACAGCATGTGGCCTATGGTTCTTATTCCATATAACTTACCACCATGGATGTGTATGAAACAGACATTCTTCATGTTGTCACTACTTATTCCTGGTCCAAATGCACCTGGGAATGACATTGACATATACTTACAACCATTGATAGATGAGTTGAATGACTTATGGGACGTTGGAGTTGAAACATATGATGCTTCAACAAAACAAAATTTTTGTATGCGTGTAGCTATATTATGGACCATCAATGATTTTCCTACATATGCAAATCTTTCAGGTTGGAGTACTAAAGGGAAATTTGCTTGTCCTATTTGTAATAAGGATTGTTCTTCATTTCGATTACAAAACGGACGGAAATGGTGTTACATAGGTCATTGTCGATTTTTGTCGATTGATCATAGATTTCGACGTGATAAAAAGTCATTTGATGGAAATGAAGAGCATAGAGCAGCACCTAAACAATTGTCTAAGGAAGATGTTCTACATCAATTAGATGGAATGGAACATATTATTTTAGGGAAGACATAAAAAAATAAGATGTCAGCAAAAAGAAAAAAAGAACATGTTGAACTTGAGCACAATTGGAAAAAAAAAAAGCATTTTTTTCCAATTGCCATATTGGAAAACCCTCATTTTGCGTCACAATTTGGATGTAATGCATATTGAAAAGAATATATGTGATAGTATAGTTGGCACCTTGTTGAGTATTGATGGTAAATCAAAGGATAACTTCAATAGTCGTCTTGACTTGCAAGCTATGGGTATCAGAGATCAACTTCATCCCATACAAAGAGGGAATAGGGTTATATTGTCTGCTGCATGCTATTCACTAACTTCAAATGAAAAAAAAGAATTATGTAAATTTTTTAAAGAAGTAAAGGTTACAAATGGTTATGCTTCTAACATCTATCGGTGTGTACAAGTGAATGAAAGAAAGATATTTGGGTTGAAGTCTCATGATTGTCATGTTCTCATGCAACAACTCCTTCTACTTGCAATTCGAGGAGTTCTACATAAGAATGTTTGTGCTGTTATAGTTGAACTATGTAGTTTCTTCAAACAGTTGTGTTCTAAAGTGTTAAAGACTGATCAATTAGAGCACCTTGAGAATGACATAATAGTCACACTTTGAAAATTAGAAAGAATATTTCCTCCATCATTCTTTGATGTTATGGTGCATTTACCTATTCATATTACAAGTGAGGCAAAGGTCACTGGACTAGTGCAATATCGATGGATGTATCCTATTGAGCGGTATGTTCTCATTCAATTAATCTTATGTATATTAGGTTTCGTATTGTTCATGAAACAAATCTATCATGTTGTGGAATGACAGGTATTTACGTACATTAAAGTCTTATGTCCGTAATAATGGTTGTCCAGAAGGTTCTATTGCAGAGGGGTACATAGCAGAAGAATGTGCAACATTTTGTTCAAGATATATACATGATGTTGAAACGAAGCATGACCGTGAAGAAAGAAATTATGTCATTGAAAATAACATAACAAATGGTGGAGGGTTAACCATTTTCAAATGCATGGGACGTATAATAGGAAAGTCAACATCTCGTGTTTTTAGCACAGAAGAATGGTCCCAAGCACATTTATATGTGTTGACTAACTGTGAGGAAGTGACGTCATTTATTGAGTAAGACACTTAATTGAATAAAACTTTTACTACTCTCATACAAAATTAATTTGATCTTTGTGACATGTATAATTAATTTTTTCTTTTTATCATGAGAGCATACAGCAAATCAATAAGGTTTAAGCCCTGTATTCGGCACTTTTTAGATGTAGATTGTTCAACAAGAATTCATTAGTTGGTTTGAAGAAGTGTAATTCATTCACTTCATAATTGTTTTTGTCTATACACATGTATGTATTATCTTATTAATGATCGTATTAATTATTACATGCAACAGATGGTCCATTTCTGACACATACTTCATTGTTCGTGACCAAGTACATCAATACATATTATGAGAGGATTACATATTATGGGTTCAGATTTCACACAAGGACGGAAATGGAAAAAACTCAAAATATGGATTGTTGTGACCAAGAGTATTCAGCTTTGCAAGTGCAGAGATAAGAACCATTCCTGGTTATGTTCTTATATGGTGTGTTTGATGTATTGGTTACTTCCTTGGTGAAATAGGTTATTTTTATTTCAAGTGTGTGGTGGATGTAATCAATAGTGAAGGGGATAAGAAGGATGAATATGGATCAGTGTTTAATTTGGAGACGTTTTAATTCACAGTGAACATTTGTTGCTTGCATCTTCAGCCAAAACCAGTCTTCTAGTTCAAAATTCAAATGAGAAAAATTTGGCACACTTTTGTAGAGTACACCGAGGTTTTGATATGATCAAAGTATCTACTATGATCGGAGCAATCAAGCTATATTAACACTTATAGTCAACGTGTGCATGAGTTAGTCGAAATGATTTAATCAATTGGGATAGAAAGGATATTGCATAAGAAAAAATATCCAACGATGTTCTACTATCTGACAAGAAAACATTGTTGAAAGAGATAATGAGTTCATTACTGATGATGATTAGTTTGGGTAGTATTAATATGGTAGGTACATAATATATTACTTACAGATATACAATTGTAATTTTTCAGATTATTTATGTAAACTTATTTGTATTACTTTTTCTAATTTACTTTATTATGTAGGAAATGTCACATCAAAGAGGAAGAGTACAAATAGTGTCTCCAGAAGATGAGTTGGGACAATCTACAACAACTCTCAGACATGCAACTTGCTGCAAACTACTAGGAGTAGTAGTTCTGATTCCTTCTGATTCTTTAGATCCTTTTGTTGTTGGTTATGATTAAGAAGATTATGTTTAACGTTACATATTGATAAATGTGTTTACATATGTTTAATTTCTTGAATGAATAGGTTTTTAATGTTTAATTTTATATAAGATAAGTAAATTATGTTTTCTTTTAATTTCATTATTACTCTTAATAGGTTCATCCTCTAGCAAAAAGAAAGACATGTGGCCCAACACGTAACTTTAGATTTACTTAGTTATGAAACCTGGGGGAAAAAAAACTATACGATTCAATACTAGAGGCAAGTTGTTTATGGATGGGAAAATGGGAAAGATTGTCAAGCTATATGGGAACATTTGGTGGCGATCTCAACACAATGTACCCTCCAAGTTCAGGATTGGAATCATGTTAGTGAGATGTGAAAGAAAATGATTTGGACCTTAGTATTGGTATATTGCTAGTTACTATTCAATCTAAATTGTAATGTTATTGGTTTAAAAATGATACATCTTTATTTATACATGACATTTTAATGCAATACAGGGAAAATATGAACTAGAAGAAACATGTAAGAGCACATTCTTCAATGTTGTGGAAATTTTGTTTAGAAGCTATAGAAATAAAATGAAGGCCAAGTATTATAACCCTTATAATACAGATGAGGAGGAGATGTGCCATCGAACCTCCACACTTATCGGATGATGATTGGAGGTGGCTCATCCACTTTTGGGGTACACTGAGGCCAAAGGTAAAGATAATGATATTTTCTTGATAATGTATGTTATGATACTCATATTCACATAAAATGATATTTATTAGTTATATCTAACATAACACTTCATATATATAACTTTTATTATGTTTCTATTACCTATATAGGTGACTTACTATTTTTTAATTGATGTAGGATATCTCAGAAAAAAAAAAAAAAAAAAGCAAGGCAAATAGGGCAAAGCAAGTGATAAAGCATACATCGGGATCAAAAAGTTATGCTCAAATTCGATATGAACAAGTTGGAAATTTATTATTAATATGATTTGTTTGTACATAAATAATTCATCATAAATAACTCAATTGTTTTACTTGTAAGAATAGACACAAAAGAAGGAGGATCGAGTGAGCCCAATAGAATTGAGATGTTTGCCTTGACACACACAAGAAAAGATGGGATGCCTGTTGATGATCATTCTAAGGAGATTACGGTAATGAAGTAAATAAATTTTGTATACTTGTATTTCAATCATAGCCACATACTAAATTATTTTAAAAGTCTAACAATTTTTTTTTTTTTTTATAATTCCAAGATCAATTTCAGCAATTACTATCCCAACTTGAAGGGACAATTGTTACTTTTCTACATCAGTTGGAAGCTCTACATTGTATTCCTACATCCTATAGCATCTACTCTATAGCATTTACATATTAATAGTATCTAAAGTAATGGAGTCAGAGAGGCATGGATCGTGTTTCGAGGGTTCGTGTTTGGTCTTTACTCTCCTTACGCTTTGGTTCACTGTAGAGTGATAAGGAGCTATTCTTTCACACAACTTGAAAACGCCCAAGAGTGCTAATATTGTAGAACAAAGATTCAACTGGCAACTGAAGAACTCTCAAATGTGAAAGAGAATTCACATGCTGAAAGAAGAAACATTTGAAGAGAGTTGATAGAAGTTCAAAGAACACACGAGAAGAAGTAAAGAAGAGTTTAAGAAAAATTTTTAGAATGCAAGAAAAATGCAAGACAAATTCACAACCAGATGATGCAAATGATGCAACATTTCGCAAAATAGTAGAAATTTGAAGATTTTGCTACTCTTCTTATGTTTGATGATTCTCTTAATTTTTTAGAATATATGCTAATCTTATATGATAATTCTCCTAATTTTTTTGCATTTTTCTATATATTTATGTTATGTTGGTTAGGTTGATTTGTTAATAATTATTCATATAAATGTCAACTAAGTTTGAATTCTATTGTTTTGTTTGTTTTTTAATTTGGTTTTTTTTTTTTGTTATATCTATGTTTGTTTTATTTAATGACTTATATTGATATAAGTTTTTAACTACTTGGGTATTGATTGTAATAATTAAATGTCTTTATGCTTAATTGCATATACAGTCTAAAGGTTTGTTTGGGTTTATAACAGGTTTGGAAATTTAGAATTTATAAAAATCAATGTCCAAATATAACATTTAGTCACGACCACTAAAAAAAGTCGTGACCCATAAGTGTACTTTTTGTACACGGTCAGTAATGATCGTCAACCAATTTGAGAAGAGGCGCCATATATGATTAATTCAGTCACGGTCCATTAAAGTCACCTAAGTTGATACATTTTTCATAATAGACCTAAATGATTATACGTCACCTTAAATACTGGAACACTATTACCATACGATCCATTTTCACGTTAGGGGCAATTGATCGTGAACTAAGATATGTCTTAGTCACGATTAGGAGGCATTGACCGTTGACTAATGATGTCCTAATAGTCCAGGTTAGGGCATTGACACGTGACTAAAGTATGTCTTTCTAGTCACGTCTAGAAGCATTGACCTGAACTAAACCAACTTAATAATAGCAAAGTATCTTAACTTTTTTGTCACAATTTTTGTCATGACCGTCACCCAAGAAAAAGAAATCAATTATGGTTCACATCCTAGGAAACCGTGACCATACTTTAGCTACGCCTCATTTACTGTACGCTAGATAATAGTTTCATAAGACACGTGACAATAGGTTTTCGTCAACGATATATTAAGATTGTGACTTGGGACCTCACAAAAATCTATTTTGTAGTTTGATGTTGTGAAGGAAAGAAAAATTAAAGAATTGGTTTGTGAAATGGAAATGAGAATGAAAAATACCTAAAGAGGCAAACATGAAAGAAAGAAAAATAAAACAAGTGAATAATCCTAAGAAGGGCAATAAAGAAGGAGTGAGAATTCCTAGAGTGAATAACCACAGTTTACCCGTTGAAAACTCCAAATGCGGGAGTGTATTTGGTACCATAGACATATCCTTCGGTTGAAAAACCTAAAACGATAGTGCCATTGTGTGTAAGCTTTGCATTTCATGGTTGGCATTTGGACAAGAGGAGGATTTGTATAATTTATCCAAGAGCTATGTTTAGAATTATATCATATTCAAGACTAAATGACTTGTTTATTTTGTTAATTTAGAAAAGAATTATTGATATTACTTAACATATGTGGAATAAAAAAATGAATAATTTGATTGTTTTAAAATCTGTATGTTGGGTTCTAATTTAATGTCTGATATATTGTAATGTAATATTTATATTGGATAATGGTTGTTTATGACTAGAATTTCTAATATTGGGTTGTAAACACACCTTTCTAGAGCAACGTGAAATGCTCACCCTTTATCTTTATAAACTTTTAGATGCAATATAATTTTGAGGACTAGAGATAAAATGTGTTAACCAGTAAAGATCAATATATGATTGTTTTAAATTTATCTATTTACCCTTTTGACATGTTAATTGAGTTATATGGCTTTGTAAGTTAATTTATATTTTGTTAGTTATAAACATTTTTGGAAATATTCTTTTTGGGACTAGACTTATGTAAATATTTGAGCTTTTTGGTGGAGATATTGGTTGATATTATACTATAATTGTGTAAGGAATATAGTTGTGTTGATTTGGAAAATAAAAAATAAATAAAATAATATGTATAATTAAATCTTAGTAATAAATTTATTGGATAAGAGCTTTATGAAAAGAAAAAAAAAATTCAAGTTATTTTGATTGTATTGGCCAACATGGATAGAGTAAACCCTTCAGTCAAACCATTGACTTGCTCCGAGTCGAATTCTAGGATTGCCCAGAATTGGACCTGTGCTTGATCTTGGGAGTTTTTGTGATCAATTGTTCGAGATGAACTAGGAACGTATGGTGCTTATTGCATTGAATGCATATTATTTATATTCACAAGCTGGAGATGATAGAGGTGGAGGTTCTGGATTTATGGATACAAAGGTAAGAACATGCTCAGGCTCTTTATGTTCTCATTAGTTATTTGATGTTCTATTCCTATTCCAGATTTTCGAAAGAGCAATGCCATGCACATTTTTGAGAAAAGGACGGAAAAGACTGGCACATGTCGTTCTGCACTCCATGCTGCGGGAGATTTGTATAACAATTAACTTGATTGAGACATTGAGGTTGAATCATCCTAGAGCTCATTCATTGATATTTCTTTCAGCCGATGAGTGTAGCATGCCCAATTCTCGGAACAGAGCCGATATCCTTATAATGGAAAGGTTTAAGATATTGGACTGACAAGAAAATAGAAAGAAATGGGATGGTGCCTTGAACCATGTCCAGCGTAAATGACATTTCTAAGCTGGTTTGACGGTTGCACTTATAGTTGTGGATTCATGAAGTCCTAAGAATAGCACATTCTCTCTTCCAAACCACAGCAGCTCTAAGCGTGGATTTGAAGGATACTTCACCCCTACAAGGCTGGAATGTTCACATTCACCATTGCAAAGATACATCGCTGGTGCTGATTTCTCTTATTTGGAAATTTGACCCCAAATATGTTCAACAACTAGGATGGTTAGGTTAGGTGCAACCAGCATTAATTCCCTTTCGTTGCCAGATTGGAAACTTATCGGCAATTCGCATACAATTATTTATGATGATTTTTGATCCATAAGATCAACAATGTTGTCATATATACTCAGCAGTATCTAGACCTTAAAATGGTAAGAGACTTCCTTGAATCAAGCGCTGACCCAGGTTGAACCTTTAAGGATACCATGATGCTGGCATTCTTGGTGAATTGCCATTGAAATTTAATAATGCTCAGTTGGAATCACATTAGGCGAGCTAAAGATACCGTTAGTATTCTTGCAAACATCACAATATTACTTGTAAGGAATCTTAGATGTCTTAACCAAACAAAATGGGGATTACACCACCCTCAGTTATAGTTCTGTAGCTAGTTTCCTCAATACATGTATGGGTTGAATGGGACTTTTCACTGCATTGCTAAAGCGTGAATATGCATTTTTATTTCTCATTGACCTATCTCAGGAAACAGATGAGATGACAACAATGGTTTGTCACCTTGGTTCATGGCTGCCTTCGTTTTTGTTCGCAGAACTGAGAATATAGTTTTATTATCAGGAAATGGTAGTAAGATCGGCAACTAATATAATTGCAGTAAATACACGAGCGCTATTCATGCATGATATCGTTTCCTTCTTGATTTACTCCTTCATAATGTTATGGAAAATCACAGTGACCAAAATTGTTGTATGGAGTTCTATCTTCAATCAACTTCATATGCACAAATGTTGCAAACGATCACAAGATTTATTAACTGAAACCTGGGAGGATTCAGTAACTCCAGAAACACTTAGGCAGCTTATGGAGCAGGTCGTTTCCTGCTTACATTTGGTAAGCTTAAGAAGAAATGGGAAAATTGTGCTGATTAGCATCAAGGAATGAGCAATGTGCACAATGCCATTAAGAGTTGCACAAGAAAGCAAATAGCAAAGTGATGCAATCACGGTCTATAACCTATATTATGTTGATTTTATTCAGCTATCACGCATTGCCTGAGTGAGGAGAATTGAACAATGCAAAGCAAGAAATGCAACGGCCAGACGACAAATCTGATACTCAACTTACAGACAGCTAAATGGATAGTGCAATGTGTGCAAGCCTATTATACTGAGCACGAAATGCTCATCCCCAAATAACTGGTATCGCTTATCCAGCAATTGGAGAACCACATCATGCAAGTCATTCAAGGCCAGTCATACACATATCGTCCAAGAAGATCATGAACAGAATATGTTGGCAATGAGCTCTCTGAACCATTAAGGAAAAATTATTGAACTATCACAGGAGAAATCCAGTCATGCATCCTCATTATAAGGTCAATTAATAGCCGTCAGCAATTGATAGTTGTAATCATGTAGTCCATGGTAACCTTTTCTTATTTGTCTAATACTATCAACCTATACTCTAATGAATTAAAGATAGAATAAAATATATGATTTAATATCTTAGCAATCAACATGGATATAGAGATAGAATTCGGTCCCTTCTCCGATAAACCAATTCTTGAACACAGAGCCAATATACCTTTATTCAGCATCGCAGATACAAAATCTCACTCGGAGTGGACTCAGACCTTGATCTTCAATCTCTCCATTGTAATGTTTGAAACTCGACGGCAAGAGGATGACAAAAGCTTGGAAAGC
Organism: Vitis amurensis; assembly: GCA_037355405.1. NCBI lineage: Eukaryota > Viridiplantae > Streptophyta > Magnoliopsida > Vitales > Vitaceae > Vitis > Vitis amurensis. Next base: position 60 of record JBAPGN010001879.1, on the reverse strand, counting down.
TCGACGTCCATTTCCAAGCCACGATCGAGCAATTGGCGATGTCATCAAGGATGGATGACA
>JBAPGN010001878.1:65444-79595 GCA_037355405.1 Vitis amurensis | reverse complement strand
AAGGCGAGATCTGGCTATTGAATCCTGAAGGTAGACCACTAGTACCCTAGTGCACCGAGTTTGTCTTTGAGGATGGTGGATCTATTTCAAGGACAGTGTTTGTCACGCTTCAGCCGATAAGTTTTTCTTCTTTTTAACCCTGTTCCTTATTTGTGTCTTTTAGGCTAGTCATTTGTTTCAATACCCTTAAATCCAACAAACTCATCTTTGATTTGGAATATTGATCTGGTGGGTTTTCTTTTTGCAACACTAATGATCCCAACACTCCAGAGTTCTCATTGCCTGTTCCCTTAATGCCTAGATAACCATTCATCAACCTTAGCACTAACACCACTTATGAGAGGACAACTACAAAGCTTATGTGAAGCAATTGATACATGTCTCAATAGCACTCTACACCCGTCCATGACTCAACCTCCGCTACAGTTATTGAAATTTCCAACACCTTGATGGCCCTCTGGCTCATTTGCCTATGGTTCTGTAATGGGAATTGCTCTAGCAATGGAATGCTTATGTTCTCACAGGATCATACATAGCAATCTGGCCCATAACTAAGCTCCCCAATTACACAGACAAGGAGAAGAAGAATTATGGAGGTATAAAATTGGCGAAATCAAGTGTTTTTTCTTATAAAAAAAAAAAATGAAAGTTCAGATGCCTTTTCTTGGAAAAGAGAAGGGACTCTCACTGTTGCAGATTCACTCACGCATAGGACCTAACTCTATGATGAATGTGATATACCCTGACAACCAAGTGACTTTATCCTCCCAATTATTGCATGTTTCAATAGCCACGACGGGCATCAGAGTTATACATTGCATGTGGTGGATCACAACCTATATCAAATGCTTTGGCAAATGATGCTCATGTTTTGGAAGATTCTAAACACTTCTATTGAAGTTCCTGGCACTACTACAAAAATAATTTATGGTGTCACTATTTATGGTGTCACTTTTAAAATAATGACACCATAAGGTTTATAATTAATAAAAGTGACACATCATATTAAAAATATTCAATTGAGGTAGTTAGATGATGTTAGTTTTATATTTATAGTGTCATTTTTCGGGAAGTGACATCATATAAAATATTTTTTTTTAAGTATTATAACTTAATGAGCCTACTTGAGCCCACTTTTAGCATTAATAATGAGGGCCAATATATAAAAAGCCCATTGTCCAAAAAATCTCAGTATACAAACCCTATATATAAAATCATAATCTTTTTCTACATTTTCTCTCACCATAGTCAACACGCTCACAACCAACATTCTTCTCTTTGTGGACTCCCAGGTAACCCAAACTCTTAGATCTACATCAATTTTCTTTTATTAATGTCATTATATTGATTGTTTCAACATCTTTGTATTATGGCTTTTGTGAACTGTGTTTTCTTGAGTTATAGGGAAGAAAAACTTAGGTTTAAACTTCTGCCATAGAAGAAAAAACCTATAGATTAATTGATTTTTTAATCTAAACCGAACACATGGCCGACTCCTTAAAAACAAGTAAAAAACAAGAAAAATGAATGATTTTTAATATGTATTTGTGTGAGAATGACAGGTACATAATTTTTTTGAGATATATACTGCCACATAATCTTCATCCCTTCTCAACAACGAGAGAGGAAAAAAAAGAATGATTTTTCTGTTTGTATCTAAGTGGGAATGAGATATAGAATTTCGTTAAGAGTATCCAACCCCAAAAAGACCAATCCGAGAAGACAATATCCAGGGTGTCATAACTTGCATAGTAGTGAAACAAAGATGGCACCTTCTTATACAGATGCATTAATTTGTGGGTCTTAAGATGTAAGATGTTACATATCTCATACTACCATGCTATACCAAATCAGCCCTTAACGACAACCACACTGTTTTGGGGGGCTACTTGTGTTCTATCATATTTAAGAGGTCGTTTGGGGTTGTCACAGAATCTTCAAATCTAATTCTTTGGATTAATCTACCTGAGGATTTTGAGAAAACCTGTTACTGTTAGTACCAGAGTCAATTGTTTGACTGGGTGGGTTCCAATCAGACCCTAAGGAATAGGTCCAAAGTCATCCATCGGAGTTAATGGAATTCATTGTTGTTCTTGTGCCTTGAGACAAAGTTAACTGGCTCAAATGCTTCATATCCAACACGTGTAGAGGGGAAAAAAAAGGCAAAAACAAATGGTGTCATTGTTTCAGCACTCTATCTCTCACACACACTCACTCGCTCTCTCTCTATCAAACTTTATGCTCTTGCCTTTTGCAAACCCCACTATACTGCTTAGATTTGTCTTGTTCTTGGAATGTGGGTGGGGAGAAACCCTATGGAAACAAGGGCACTACCTTGCTTTCCTTTTCATATAGTTCCAAGGAAACAGAACCAATTGAATCTTATGGAGCAGCCCTACTATTTATATGGTGGGCCAACCACATCACCTCAGTGACCCTCTTTCTTTTCATGTCTTCAATCTCCATGACACCCTTTTTACATTATTATATTATAATTGATTTGGCCAGAGAGGCTACTCAATCGTTTCTTACATGGGTCATCACAAAAACATGTTTCTTCATTCTCTTTTCCTCTAACCATGTCACTCGCATGAGCACCACCCCTAGTGGCGACAATTGATCACCACCATTATCATCTCAAGTTTCACATCAAGGGACAATTTCCTCCAATGTAGTCAATTCACCCCTTTTAAAATTTGTTTCTTTTGTGTTGTTCTTTTCTGGGTTCACTCACTGTCATCGTCACCATTGCGAGATTATGCCTACTGTGATAAAAAGCACCCCCAAAAATTTGAAACTTTTTCTTAGTTTCGGTTTAGGACATATGGTTTCATTTTTTCTAGTTTTAAATTTAGAAAACATCGTTTTACTTTTAATTTTCCTTTTTAGTTTTTAATTCAGAGAACATGATTTTACTCTAGTTTTCTAAGCTTTTAATTCACAAAACATGATTTATTTTCACTTTTGACTTGAAAAAGTTGCTTCATTTTCCAATTTTTCTTTCTTTTTGTCCTTTCTCAAAATGTAATTGCAAGAGCTCAAACCAACCAGAAGGATAAGTGATGGGTTGTCACTGATTTATTAAGTGGGATGATCATAGATGAGTGCCACTTGTTAGAAATGATGATGGGTGGCTGTGATTATAGGTATAAAATAGGTTGTTCAAATGAACAAGGCTCCAACAGATTTGGGACCTTACTCTCAGGCCATCAAAGCCAATAACCTAGTCTTTGTGTCGGGTGTTCTGGGTCTTATTCCAAAGGTTCGCCACATTTACCAAGACGTGTTTATGTAATATCTGTTATATTACTTAGTATTATGAAACTTTCTGGTCATATTTTGTCTATAATTTAATGCAGACTGGGAAGTTCATCTCAAATAATGTAGAGGATCAAACAGAGCAGGTGAGTTTACTTGCAATTGCTGATTAGTATTGGGAGGATTGTCTTCGTTCTTACAAGTTGTCGTTTGCATGCTTTGTGAAAACACATTTTGGTGTATGAAATATTGTTATTACATTTGAGGGTTTATTATCTTAGGTATATTGATAATATATTATTCTTGTAACGGGTTCAAATAGTAAGCAAGTCATTATCAAAGAAGTTATTGAAAGTGTAAGTGTACGTTTATTTATTGCATACTCTTATATAGTATCAATTGTAAGGAAGATAAAATTACCTTGTAAAGGTAATTAAATCTTTATATATTTTTTAAAAAAAATCTATATATTATGGTTTTGAAGCTTGTTTAATTAAACATATTAGTTATTTGACAAACTTTTCACAAATGTTTTATATACTTATGTGTTTTATTTTGTTCCAAAGTTTTATTGCATAATACTTATGTATATTATTTCACAAACTTTTTACAATTATTTTGTGTACTAATGCATATTAAGTTTTGTTCTTGCCTATATAAGCTACATTTAGTTATTTAAATATATCTAATATTATGTTGAAGAAGGATGTACTTAAATTTTTTTGTTCTTAATATTAACAAGTTTTGCAGTTCTCTTGTATAGGATATATATTCCATTATTTTAATTGAAATGGAAAATCGAAATTGGATGTTAAAAGATAGAAGGTCAGCTGAGTATGATGAAGGAGTTGAAAACTTTATCAATTTTGCATTAGCACATTCAACCAACCATACCTCTATAAAATGCCGATGCTTACGTTGCGGAAATCTGTTATGTCAAACTCCTCAAGTCATTAGAGAGCATTTTTTCTTTAACGGAATAGATCTCAGTTATCGAGTATGGTATTGGCATGGAGAAAATGGTCCTAGTGGAGGATTTTCAAATGTCTCACAACAACATTATGACAAATGCAAGTATAATGATGTTGCTAACACAATAGATATGGTTAATGCAGCACAAGTTGTATGAATGATCCCCAAGTGTTTGGAAGGTTACTTGAAGATGCAAAAAAACCTTTATATCTTGGATGCATGAAATACACAAAGTTGTCAGCATTGGTAAAACTTTACAACTTAAAAGCACATTATGGTTGGTCTAACAAAGGATCTCAGAATTGCTTCAGTTGCTTGGAGATATGTTGCCATTGAATAATGAGATGTCGTTGTCCATGTATGAAGCTAAAAAGACTTTCAGTGCTCTTGGTATGGATATCAAAAAATTCATGCATGTCCTAATGATTGTATTTTGTAGAGAAACCAGTATAAGGATACTATTGCATGCCCAACTTATGGAAAGTCAAGGTGGAAAATAAAAAATGAGGGTGGGAAAGATTAAGAAGGGGGTTCCTGCAAAGGTTTTGTGGTATTTCCCACCAATCCCTAGATTCAAAAGGATGTTCCAATCCTCAGAAACCGCTAAACATCTTATGTGGCATGCCAAGGATAAAGAATATGATGGTAAACTACGCCACCCATCAAACTCCTCAGCATGAAAACTAGTTGACCATATGTGGCCTGATTTTGCTTCTGAACCGCGAAACCTTAGACTAGCACTCTCAACAGATGGTATAAATCCTCATAAGTCTATGAGCAGCAGACATAGTTGTTGGCCTGTTATACTTATCATATACAACCTTCCTCCTTGGTTGTGCATGAAAATGAAGTTTATGATGCTATCATTATTGATCTTAGGACCACGACAAGCTGGTAAAAATATAGATGTTTACTTGAGTCCATTGGTGGATGACCTTAAAACTTTGTGGGAAAAAGGAGTTGAGACTTATGATGCACACTTGCGTGAGGTTTTTACTTTAAAGGTCATCCTTTTATGGACAATCAATGATTTCCCTGCATATGGAAACTTGGTCGATTGCACTGTGAAAGGATATTATGCATGTCCAATATGTGGAGATGGAACTTATTCCAAAAGATTAAAGCATGGTAGGAAGAACTCGTATATGGGTCACTAACGATTTCTTCCACGTAACCATCCCTATCGGAGACAAAAGAAGGCATTCAATGGTGAACAAGATTTTAGGATTCCTCCTAAAATTTTGAGTGGGGAAGAAATACTTGAAAAAGTTGATCTCATTCCTATTTGCTAGGGAAAAATGAAGATAAAATCTCTTGAATCTGATGTGAACACAAATTGTTGGGGAAAAAAAGTCCTTATTTTTTTAGTTAGAATATTGGAAAAATCTTTATGTCCATCACAACTTGGATGTTATGCACATCAAAAAGAATGTCTATGAGAGTATTATTGGTACTTTCTTTAACATCCCAGGGAAAACAAAGGATGGACTTAATGCTCGACTTGACCTAGTTGAAATGGGTTTAAGGTCTGAACTTTTCCCAAGAGTTGACTTGAAACAGACCTACCTTCCCCCTGCATGTTATTAACTATCTAAAAAGGAGAAAAAAAAAATTAGTTTGTCAAACATTGTCTAATTTGAAGATCCCTGAGGGGTATTGCTCAAATTTTAGAAATCTTGTCTCCTTAGAGGAATTGAAGTTATTTGGTCTAAAATCCCATGACTACCATGCACTTATGCAACAACTGTTGTCAGTGGCATTACGTTCTGTTTTACCAAAGCATGTGAGATATACTATATCAAGATTGTGTATCTTCTTCAATCAATTATGTACAAAAGCGGTTGATGTGCCAAAATTGAATGAAGTACACAATGAGTTAGTGGTCACGCTGTGCTTACTTGAAAAGTATTTTCCACCTTCATTTTTTGATATTATGCTTCATATAACAGTGCATTTGATAAGAAAGGTGCGATTATGTGGTCCAGTTTACTTTAGGTGGATGTACCCATTTGAGAGGTATATGAAAGTTCTTAAAGGATATGTTCGCAATCATAATCGGCCTGAAGGATGCATTGTTAAGTGCTATTTAGCAAAGGAAGCTGTCGAATTTTGTACTGAATATTTATCAGGGATTCATGCAATTGGAATTCCAAAAAGTAACAATTATGACAACAAATTTAGTAGACCTATAACTGGTGGTCTTTCTACCAACATTGATCATAAATCGTGGTTACAAGCACATCATTATGTGTTAGAGAATACAATTATTGTCCAACCATACATTGAGTAAGAAAAACATACCTTTATCTTTTTATAATTTCATAACATAATGATGAAATCCTAAGTTTGCATTCCTTGTCTATAACGTTATAGGGAACACATGAATTGGTTAAAGTCTCAATACCCTCGATAATCTAAGAGACAAATTTGGTTGCAAGAAGAACATATGCGTTGTTTTACATATTGGCTTAAAGGAAAGGTAATCTCTTAGTTTTCATAAATTATTTTAATATGTTGAAAACATCGCAAGTTTCCAATATGTTTTGATTATACACAAGTTGAAGAGGTTATCCATAACAGGTAAGATATTCCCAACACGCTTAGGTGGTTAGCACATGGCCCTACTCACCAGGTGATCAAATATCCTAGATATATCGTTAATGGGTGTCGTTACCATACTAAGGAACGCGATATGACATGCGTTACCCAAAATAGTGGTGTTAGCATTTTAGCAGGGACTATGCAAATTGCCAGTTCTAAGGATAAGAACTCAGTTTTTGGTGAACTTTGCTTTTATGGGGTCATTAATGAGATATGGGATCTTGATTACAACATGTTCAGAATTCCAATTTTCAAGTGTGATTGGGTTGACAACAAGAATGGTATAAAATTTGATGAACTCAAGTTCACATTAGTTGACTTCTCCAAAAAAGGTCACAAATCGGATCCATTTATTTTAGCATCACAAGCCAAGCAAGTCTTCTATGTTGAAGACCAACTTGATCCCAAATGGTCAATAGTTCTCTCAATTTCTCCAAAAGATTTCAACAACATGGAAGGACCGGATGACTTCACCGATGATTGCATGGAACATCACCCTTTTATAAGTTCAATGCCAGAAGTTGAATCATTTGATGCTATGGATGAATCAGAGGCAATAGACATGAGAAAAGACTGTGAGGCCATATGGATTGAAAATAATTAAATAATCTATTGTACCCTTGACATGAGATATAATAAGGCATTTCACTTATTAGTTTTCATGAGTTGCACATTAGCTTAGCTTCTATATATTGCTTATGATATATATATATTTATATATATATATAGATATAGATATATATATATATATATATTGATCATCCTAAATTTCTTTGATGCATCATAAACATATGTTATTCAAAGGTACCACTTCAATCTTCATTTAACTATCCTTTTTGTTGTCCATGGAACTAGAATTATATTATTTTTTATTATCATGTTTTGATTTTATGCTCACATAACTTGAAACTCTCATTCCTAAATTTCTTTTTCATTAAAACTATAAATCATAATTGAAACTATGCACTAATTTATTTTATTATTATCCTCACAAATAAATTCTTCATTATTGATAAGAAATCAAAAACAAGACAAACTTTGAAAGAAAATTTCAAAAACTATATTTGTGAATGACCAATTTAATTATAGGAAATATATGCAAGGCTATACTAATCTTGCTTTTGAGTCATTTTACAGGTTTGTTGGTGAAGTACTAGCTTACACATTTACTTGATATCTTCCACACAAATATGGATCCAAAAGAAGAGGAAATGCCAAAAATAAAGCATAGAGGTAGTACATTGAAACTAGAGATTGCAAAAAAATCGAAGTAAAGGGATAAAGCTCAAGATTGAATACAATAGCCTTGGTAGTCACATTGGGGAAAATTCAGTTGAACTAAGTAGTTATCTTAGTACAATAACTAGAACCCATGTGCCAATAATTATTGATAGTTGGAGGAAAGTCCCTAAAGAGACTAAGGAGAAGTTATGGGATTTGATCACGGTAAGTCTATCTATAGCTTTCATATATAATTATTGTATACATTCATTAACATGAGCTAACATGAGTTGCTATTTTGTAGACAAGCTTTAATGTGAATCAACAATCCAAGAGGAATTGTTTCCTACTAATGGGCATTAGGTTTCGAACCTTTAAGTACAAGTTGACAAAGAAATATATATTGTCTTTCAAGAATGACCTAGAAAAGCTGAAAAAGCCGCCTCCTATCTATCCATTCATACAAGAGGATCATTGGAGACAATTTGTTAATCATTACTTTTAATACATCTTCAATTTTTACATTTACATAGTTTCACCATGTACTAATTTTGTCTCTATATTTTGTAGGAATATCGCAAGGTTCAGAAATCGAGAAGAAATAAACACATTTACAATCATTATCTTGGAAGAAAAGGATATGCACGTTTTGAGTAGGATGTAGTAAGTTATCAATATCGGTAAAAAAAAATGGAGTACATATTTTGTTTATAGGAAAATGATTCCAATTTTTAAATATCATTTATTAACTTGATCATATTGAACTAATGAGTTTTATTGTTAAAATTTTTATAGCTACAAGCAAAGGGAGGTATTGGTAGGGTTGATAGAAGTGTTTTATGGAAGAAAGCACGTGAGAAGAAAGGAAAGTTTAATAAGATTATAGAGCCAGTGATTAACATGATAGTAAGTTAACATATTTATGCCTTTTAGAGCCTATAGTGTTAGTATGTCTATGTGACTATGGTCTGTGATGATATCGTTAGGTCTTAATAGGCAAGAGGCTTAATGCTATCATTTTTATGAGTAGTTATGTTATACATCAATTTGTCTATTATCCTTTATATTAAACAATTCATTTTCTAGCTACCTTGAATTGGTTGTCTTTGATTGATATGTAAATCATCTTCATCAAATTATTACTAATATATGTTTTGTTGGAGGATGAATTACTAGAAAAGGCTAAGGAGATTGGACTACCTCCACCTAGTCTAAATGACATATTATGTCAGGCATTGGGTAAGCCTGATCATCCAAGACTTGTGGTAGGTCAAGACCCATTGGTTAGGCCCAACTCATACTTTCATCAACCATCTGATGACATGAAAAAAATCAAAGAAGAAATATGGGAAATGGTACGAAAGGAGATGCAACATGCTGTAACAAGACAAGTTATGTCTCCCCCCACACCCCATTTTGATATGGGTAGTAATAACATGAGACAACAACTTGTTTTACAACCAATTATAGCAGAAAAACCAATGTTTAAAATGATGGAAGAGCCCCAACCACCAGAACCACCACTGAAACACAAGGTGTGCATTTACTTACTAATAATAAAAGATTAATATAAGTGATATAAAGCCTATGTAAATGATATTACTTGTTGTATTGAAGGTAATTAAATGTAAATTAGCAGTGGAAAGAAAAGGAAATGTTGTTGCAACCGGTACACTAATAGAAGAAAAAGGATTAAATAGGTTGTTTGTAATAAATGTTGCACACAAGCCAGATGCTAGACTCCCATTTCCAAATCCATATGAGATTATCAATGTTGGGGATGATATTGGCTTTGAGCTTGACTGGCCAACAAGCCTTGTCATACTTGAAACTAAACATCCTTAGGTATGTCATTTTATGCCTGTAGTAAATTTGATTGTAACTTGGTATTTTATTGTTTAGGAGTATATATTACTAACATTCCTTCTCTTTTCATAGGTGTTGGATAAAGGAAAGAAGAAGATAGTGAAGGCACCAATTATTCAAAAATCTAAGCCTCAAAATCATTCAATCATTAAAAATTTTCAGAAATTTGTGGATGATTGTCTTGGTAAGGACAAGACATACCCAATACAGCTCCCCATTTCACTATTTGGTGTCGAATTTCAAGCATATATATCTAGAGAGGATTGTGAATACATTATTTCATCTTTAGAGGTGTCATCAAACTGCATCTCCTTCTATTTATGGTGTGCACCTTTTATTTTCATTTGTTTTTATTTTTTTTAATATGAGTTGCCCATGTTGAACGAGATTGGATATGACTAATAATAATTTTCTTTTGGTGTTTTGATACAATAATAGGCACATGCATGATCAACTACATATTGCCAAAAAGGAATCACAATTTATATTATTTAATCCTTTTACAATATCACGAGTAGGCTTTAGTACTCCTCAAACAGAGAAAATAGCACAATTGTTGTCAAAACGCTTAATAGAGTGTCAAGATGCTAAATATGCTTTCATGCCCTACAACCCTGAGTAAGTGACGAATATTATGCTTTAATTTGAGGTTTTATGATTGATTTATGTTTCTAATTAGATGTTCCTTTTGTTTTTAATTAATTTTTTAGCTTTCATTAGGTCTTGGTAGTGATTGAGCCAAGGAAAATGATAGTCCACTATCTTGACCCTATGCATCACAAACCATGTGAGGACTTAAAGGATATCGTAAACATGTAAGTTCTTCCTATTATTTTTCATAGTATTATTTAAAAAAAAAAAATACATTCACCTCAAACACGTTTTTTTATTATTTATATGTATATATTAAAACATATAACATTTACCTATTTTAAAAATGTGCCCATTGAACTTATTTACATAAGGCTCTTCAAATATCTGCAAAGAAAACATCTAAGAGGGAGCCATCTTAGCAACTAGTGCAGGTGACATCCAAAAAATTTTCTTTACACATTAGCTTATGCATTTGCACCATTTATATATATGAGTACTAATGTTATTTTATAATTGATCGATTAGTGTCCAAGACAAGAAGGAGGGTTCGAATGTGGCTACTTTGTTATGAGATTCATTAAATAGATAATTTTTTATCCTACAATTATTGCTTCAAAGGTATTACTTATTTAATGAATCGTACATAGTTTTAGGCTTCCAAATGTTAGGCATTTTAATGTTATTTTCTTATTTGATTTCAATTTGGTGATAAAAAAATAAAAATAAAACTTATTCTCAAGTAGAATTCGATGAAATTATAGGAGAATGGGCTACTTTTGTGCTACAACTAATCATGAATCATGTTGATGCATCATGACCACCATGCATGGTGAGTCCCTTGTCTACTACATGAATTTTTTCATAGGTATTGTATAGTATTGCTTATTCTTTGAATAATGTTTCTATTTGAAAAAAAAAGAAAAAAAAATAGTTCTTAGATTTGTTCATTTATAATAACATTGATCCATGTTTATTCTCTTCAATAAAAATCTATAAAACTCATTAAACTATGAAATGCAGTATACACTTTTGGGAGGTGGAATGGAGAATAAAAAGAAGAAGAAGGCAACAAGATTTTGGGTTTTTAAATGCAACTCTTATGTCATACGTTGTAGGACATAAATGTTACTTTAATTGGTACTGAGAAATTTAGATTTTTAGATGGACTTTTATGTCATTTATAGTTAGCGGTTTTATGCTTATGAAATGGAGGTATACATGAATCTTGGGATCTTTAACATTTCTAAATCATGTTTTGGTATGTATTCACTCTTCTTTTTTTAGTTTTGATGGGTTTGATATGTTGGATGTACTATCTTTTTGTGAACATTTGATATACAAATATTATTAGATGATCAATGTATTATGAGTTATTCCAGAAACATTACAGAAAAATGAAGTTAATATAATATGATTGTTATATTTATGGACTAAATATAAACAAGTTAATCTTACTTATTAATTCATAAGCATTACAAAAATCTACAACTAAGAGCAATCATATCTTCCACAATAATTTACAATGATGTGACACCATTACTCAAAGGTGATGCATTTAATGTGACATCATAACTAAAATGATTAATGCGACACCTATCATCACTAGAAATATTGGTGTCACTTTCGGATGAGTCACATTTATTTACTTTGGTGTTACTTCCAAATACATCACCAATTGGTACCCTCTATGGTGTCAGTGGAGAAAGTGACACTATGTTGTAGTGACACCCTATATTTATGGTGACTCATTATAAATGTCATCATATATCTTTTTCCTTGTAGTGTGGTGGGATTCCTGAGGATTTGGTAGAATTTAGGGACACGTGTAAGAAGAATTTTGTGTACATAATCAGATATTCCAATTTCAAATAATGGGTTGTTCAGAGGCTTTGGTTTTGTGAAATTTGAGAATCCGGAAAATGCCATACGGGCACTGGAAGATTAATGGATCACCTTTCGGTTCGAAGGTTCTGTATGTAGCAAGAGCACAAAAGAAAGCAGAATGCAGGTGAGGATTAAGCATCAGATCGTACAACAATGCAGACCTTTGGACCTTGAGCCTCACTACAGCATGAGAGTGCAAGGGCACCCTAAAGCACGTGTGATTCACCCCTTATTTCTTCACGCATGCTTTCAAATTTGATTTTCAAAAAAATCCAGTTTTCAAATAATTAAAACTCTTTAACCCTTATTTTTATTATTCATCCTTGAAATTATAGGTCAATAAAAATCCAACTTTTAATAAATTATTTTACTGCCAAATTTCTTTTTGGCGTGCATTCTTTTCATTTTCTTTAGTTTTTAATCATTTTCTATTTTTCTCTATTAAAAAAAACAAATAAATTTCATAATTTATGAATTAATGAAATTTATATAATTATTCCATACATAACTAAAATGGGTAGTGGTGAGACCACTCTATACACATGATGTACTCCATTAAGTTGATTCACATTACGGTGTTTATTAAGTGAAAGACTGATTTAGCCTTGTTTAGAATATACAAGAGATATCATATGCTTATGCTTATTATTGTTGTGCACTAACCTTGTTTTCTCTTCAAGCATATTATTGTTCATCGCTAAGGTACACTCCAAATCTATTTCGCTTACTTATTCCTTATTATTATCATGATCAATCTCGATATCTATTAAATTAACTAATCAATCATCATAGTTGTCTTACCTTAATTAGTAGAGACCTAACTTTAGGGTTTAGAGGGGTGTTATGACTTATCACCGTACTTTTTCGAACCCGAATCCGATTCGGTTTAACTTTAAAACGATTTTTAAAAACAAATTTTAAAAAACATGATCAAATGTGACTTAAAATTTATTCTATTTTATTTTATATTTCTCCACATTTATGCCCACCCCTCATCACATCTTATTGTGGCTTGATGATTTATACTACATTTAAAGATGTCACAACAACCTAAGAGTTTGTTTGTAATTATTTCTAAAAACAATTATTGATTCTTAGACATCCGTTTTTCAATCTTGAAAATATGTTTGGTAGTTTTCTAGTAGAAAGTAGTTTTTTAACTTTTTTTTTCCTGAAAACATAATTGATAAAACAAAGGCTATGAATAATTAAGGAAAATACCCAAAATGGGGGGTGAATTGGGTTTTTCAAAAACTTTTTTCACACAATAATATATGCACAAAATAAATAAAGGAAAGAAATAGAGTTAGAGAATTCAAACTCGGGTTTATAGTGGTTCGACACTCCCTTGCCTACATCCACTCTCCTCAATATCCTAACCGAGTGAGGGTTCCACTTACTTGAAGCTTCAATCAAGCTTTCAATCGTCTTACACTTGGATTTCGCCTCCAATGGGCTCTTACACAATCTCTTCAAGATTTGAACCACTTGAAGGCTTTCACACTCAGTTTACACAAGGATGAAACTCTCAACCTAGCTTAAGGAAGGCTCAAGTACAAGAGAAAGCTAGGATGAATTGCAAGAGTGCACTAAGAATATGCAAGTGATGGTTTAATGCACTAAGAAAGAAAATGAGAGCTTTTTGATCAAGAACAGGTAGGTAGGCTTTGAATGCAATTGTTCTCTATGTCATAAATGAAAAGGAGCTCTCAATTTATAGGTTTCTAAGCTCGGGAGACAAAAACAGCAGAAAGT